>JANJGN010000019.1:475000-620000 GCA_026770705.1 Isurus oxyrinchus
AGATGGTTGTGGTTTCCAGCACTAATCTCTAACCCTGAGGGCAAAATCCCCGGTCAGTACTGAGGGAGTGCTGCACTGTCAGAGGGTCAGTACTGAGGCAGTGCTGCACTGTCGGAGGGTCAGTGCTGAGAGAGTGCTGCACTGTCAGGGGGTCAGTACTGAGGGAGTGCTGCACTGTCAGAGGGTCAGGGTTGAGAGAGTGCTGCACTGTCAGAGGGTCAGTGCTGAGGGAGTGCTGCACTGTCAGGGGGTCTGTACTCAGGGAGCGCGGCACTGTCGGAGGGTCAGTACTGAGAGAGTGCTGCTCTGTCGGAGGGTCAGTACTGAGGGAGTGGTGCAGTGTCAGAGGGTCAGTGCTGAGGGAGTGCGGCACTGTCAGAGGGTCAGTACTGAGGGAGTGCTGCACTGTCAGAGGGTCAGTACTAAGGGAGTGCTGCACTGTCAAAGGGTCAGTACTGAGGGAGTGCTGCACTGTCAGAGGGTCACTACTGAGGGAGTGTCGCACCGTCGGAGGGTCAGTGCTGAGAGAGTGCTGCACTGTCAGGGGGTCAGTACTGAGGGAGTGCTGCACTGTCGGAGGGTCAGTACTGAGGGAGGGCTGCACTGTTGGAGGGTCAGTACTGAGGGAGTGCTGCACTGTCGGAGGGTTATTACGGAGGGAGTGCCGCACTGTTGGAGGGTCAGTACTGAGGGAGTGTCGCACTGCCGGAGGGTGAGTACTGAGGGAGAGTCGCTCTGTCAGAGGGTCAGTACTAAGGGAATGCTGCACTGTTGGAGGGTCAGTACTGAGGCAGTGCTGCACTGTCAGAGGGACAGTACTGAGGGAGTGCCGCACTGTCAGAGGGTCAGTACTGAGGGAGTGCCGCACTGTCAGAGGGTCAGTGCTGAGGGAGTGCTGCACTGTCAGAGGGTCAGGGCTGAGAGAGTGCTGCACTGTCAGAGGGTCAGTGCTGAGGGAGTGCTGCACTGTCAGGGGGTCTGTACTCAGGGAGCGCGGCACTGTCGGAGGGTCAGTACTGAGAGAGTGCTGCTCTGTCGGACGGTCAGTACTGAGGGAGTGCTGCAGTGTCAGAGGGTCAGTGCTGAGGGAGTGCTGCACTGTCAGAGGGTCAGTACTGAGGGAGTGCTGCACTGTCAGAGGGTCAGTACTAAGGGAGTGCTGCACTGTCAGAGGGTCAGTACTGAGGGAGTGCTGCACTGTCAGAGGGTCACTACTGAGGGAGTGTCGCACTGTCGGAGGGTCAGTGCTGAGAGAGTGCTGCACTGTCAGGGGGTCAGTACTGAGGGAGTGCTGCACTGTCGGAGGGTCAGTACTGAGGGAGGGCTGACTGTCAGGGGGTCAGTACTGAGGCAGCGCTGCACTGTTGGAGGGTCAGTACTGAGGGAGTGTCGCACTGCCGGAGGGTGAGTACTGAGGGAGAGTCGCTCTGTCAGAGGGTCAGTACTAAGGGAATGCTGCACTGTTGGAGGGTCAGTACTGAGGCAGTGCTGCACTGTCAGAGGGACAGTACTGAGGGAGTGCCGCACTGTCAGAGGGTCATGACTGAGGGAGTGCCGCACTGTCAGAGGGTCAGTGCTGAGGGAGTGCTGCACTGTCAGAGGGACAGTACTGAGGGAGTGCTGCACTTATCAGAAGGTCAGTACTGAGTGAGTGCTGCACTGTCTGAGGGACAGTACTGTGGGAGTGCTGCACTGTCGGACGGTCAGTATTGAGGGAGTGTTGCACTGTCGGAGTGTCAGTACTGAGGGAGTGTTGCACTGTCAGAGGGTCAGTACTGAGGGAGTGCCGCACTGTCAGAGGGTCAGTACTGAGGGAGTGCTGCACTGTCAGAGGGTCAGTACTGAGGGAGTGCTGCACTGTCGGAGGTCAGTGCTGTGGGAGCGCTGCACTGTCAGGGGGTCAGTGCTGAGGGAGTGCTGCACTGTCGGAGGGTCAGTACTGAGGGAGTGCTGCACTGTCGGATGGTCAGTATTGAGGGAACGCTGCACTGTCGGAGGGTCAGTACTGAGGGAGTGCTGCACTGTTGGAGGGTCAGTACTGAGGGAGTGCTGCACTGTCAGAGGGTCAGTACTGAGGAAGTGTCGCACTGCCGGATGGTGAGTACTGAGGGAGTGCTGCACTGTCAGAGGGACAGTACTGAGGGAGTGCCGCACTGTTGGAGGGTCAACACTGAGGGAGTGCTGCGCTGTCGGAGGGTCAGTACTGAGGGAGCGCTGCACTGTCGGAGGGTCATTACTGAGGGAGTGCCGCACTGTCGGAGGCTCAGTACTGAGGGAGTGCTGCACTGTCAGAGGGTCAGTATTGAGGGAGTGCCGCACTGTCAGAGGGTCAGTGCTGAGGGAGTGCTACACTGTCAGAGGGTCAGTACTGAGGGAGTGCCGCACTGTCAGAGGGTCAGTGCTGAGGGAGTGCTGCAGTGTCAGAGGGACAGTACTGAGGGACTGCTGCACTTATCAGGTCAGTACTGAGTGAGTGCTGCACTGTCGGAGGGACAGTACTGTGGGAGTGCTGCACTGTCGGATGGTCAGTATTGAGGGAGTGCTGCACTGTCGGAGGGTCAGTACTGAGGGAGTGCCGCAGTGTCGGAGTGTCAGTACTGAGGGAGTGTTGCACTGTCTGAGGGTCAGTACTGAGGGAGTGCTGCACTGTCAGAGGGTCAGTACTGAGGGAGTGCTGCACTGTCGGAGGGTCAGTACTGAGGGAGTGCTGCACTGTCGGAGGGTCAGTGCTGTGGGAGCGCTGCACTGTCAGGGGGTCAGTGCTGAGAGAGTGCTGCACTGTCGGAGGGTCAGTACTGAGGGAGTGGTGCAGTGTCAGAGGGTCAGTGCTGAGGGAGTGCTGCACTGTCGGAGGGTCAGTACTGAGGGAGTGCTGCACTGTCGGATGGTCAGTATTGAGGGAACGCTGCACTGTCGGAGGGTCAGTACTGAGGGAGTGCCTCACTGCCGGATGGTGAGTACTGAGGGAGTGCTGCACTGTCAGAGGGACAGTACTGAGGGAGTGCCGCACTGTTGGAGGGTCAACACTGATGGAGTGCTGCACTGTCGGAGGATCAATACTGAGGGAGTGCTGCACTCTCAGAGGGTCAGTACTAAGGGAGTGCTGCACTGTCAGAGGGTCAGTACTGAGGGAGTGCTGCACTGTCAGACGGTCAGTACTGAGTGAGTGCCGCACTGTCAGAGGGTCACTACTGAGGGAGTGTCGCACTGTCGGAGGGTCAGTGCTGAGAGAGTGCTGCACTGTCAGGGGGTCAGTACTGAGGGAGTGCTGCACTGTCGAAGGGTCAGTACTGAGGGAGGGCTGCACTGTCAGGGGGTCAGTACTGAGGCAGCGCTGCACTGTTGGAGGGTCAGTACTGAGGGAGTGCTGCACTGTCGGAGGGTCATTACGGAGGGAGTGCCGCACTGTTGGAGGGTCAGTACTGAGGGAGTGTCGCATTGCCGGAGGGTGAGTACTGAGGGAGAGTCGCTCTGTCAGAGGGTCAGTACTAAGGGAATGCTGCACTGTTGGAGGGTCAGTACTGAGGCAGTGCTGCACTGTCAGAGGGACAGTACTGAGGGAGTGCCGCACTGTCAGAGGGTCACGACTGAGGGAGTGCCGCACTGTCAGAGGGTCAGTGCTGAGGGAGTGCTGCAGTGTCAGAGGGACAGTACTGAGGGAGTGCTGCACTTATCAGAAGGTCAGTACTGAGTGAGTGCTGCACTGTCTGAGGGACAGTACTGTGGGAGTGCTGCACTGTCGGACGGTCAGTATTGAGGGAGTGTTGCACTGTCGGAGTGTCAGTACTGAGGGAGTGTTGCACTGTCAGAGGGTCAGTACTGAGGGAGTGCTGCACTGTCAGAGGGTCAGTACTGAGGGAGTGCTGCACTGTCAGAGGGTCAGTACTGAGGGAGTGCTGCACTGTCAGAGGGTCAGTACTGAGGGAGTGCTGCACTGTCAGAGGGTCACTACTGAGGGAGTGTCGCACTGTCAGAGGGTCAGTGCTGAGAGAGTGCTGCACTGTCAGGGGGTCAGTACTGAGGGAGTGCTGCACTGTCGGAGGGTCAGTACTGAGGGAGGGCTGCACTGTCAGGGGGTCAGTACTGAGGCAGCGCTGCACTGTTGGAGGGTCAGTACTGAGGGAGAGCTGCACTGTCGGAGGGTCATTACAGAGGGAGTGCCGCACTGTTGGAGGGTCAGTACTGAGGGAGTGTCGCACTGCCGGATGGTGAGTACTGAGGGAGAGTCGCTCTGTCAGCGGGTCAGTACTAAGGGAATGCTGCACTGTTGGAGGGTCAGTACTGAGGCAGTGCTGCACTGTCAGAGGGACAGTACTGAGGGAGTGCCGCACTGTCAGAGGGTCACGACTGAGGGAGTGCCGCACTGTCAGAGGGTCAGTGCTGAGGGAGTGCTGCAGTGTCAGAGGGACAGTACTGAGGGAGTGCTGCACTGTCGGAGGGTCAGTGCTGTGGGAGCGCTGCACTGTCAGGGGGTCAGTGCTGAGAGAGTGCTGCACTGTCGGAGGGTCAGTACTGAGGGAGTGGTGCAGTGTCAGAGGGTCAGTGCTGAGGGAGTGCTGCACTGTCGGAGGGTCAGTACTGAGGGAGTGCTGCACTGTCGGATGGTCAGTATTGAGGGAACGCTGCACTGTCGGAGGGTCAGTACTGAGGGAGTGCCTCACTGCCGGATGGTGAGTACTGAGGGAGTGCTGCACTGTCAGAGGGACAGTACTGAGGGAGTGCCGCACTGTTGGAGGGTCAACACTGATGGAGTGCTGCACTGTCGGAGGATCAATACTGAGGGAGTGCTGCACTCTCAGAGGGTCAGTACTAAGGGAGTGCTGCACTGTCAGAGGGTCAGTACTGAGGGAGTGCTGCACTGTCAGACGGTCAGTACTGAGGGAGTGCCGCACTGTCAGAGGGTCACTACTGAGGGAGTGTCGCACTGTCGGAGGGTCAGTGCTGAGAGAGTGCTGCACTGTCAGGGGGTCAGTACTGAGGGAGTGCTGCACTGTCGAAGGGTCAGTACTGAGGGAGGGCTGCACTGTCAGGGGGTCAGTACTGAGGCAGCGCTGCACTGTTGGAGGGTCAGTACTGAGGGAGTGCTGCACTGTCGGAGGGTCATTACGGAGGGAGTGCCGCACTGTTGGAGGGTCAGTACTGAGGGAGTGTCGCATTGCCGGAGGGTGAGTACTGAGGGAGAGTCGCTCTGTCAGAGGGTCAGTACTAAGGGAATGCTGCACTGTTGGAGGGTCAGTACTGAGGCAGTGCTGCACTGTCAGAGGGACAGTACTGAGGGAGTGCCGCACTGTCAGAGGGTCAGTACTGAGGGAGTGCCGCACTGTCAGAGGGTCAGTGCTGAGGGAGTGCTGCAGTGTCAGAGGGACAGTACTGAGGGAGTGCTGCACTTATCAGAAGGTCAGTACTGAGTGAGTGCTGCACTGTCTGAGGGACAGTACTGTGGGAGTGCTGCACTGTCGGACGGTCAGTATTGAGGGAGTGTTGCACTGTCGGAGTGTCAGTACTGAGGGAGTGTTGCACTGTCAGAGGGTCAGTACTGAGGGAGTGCTGCACTGTCAGAGGGTCAGTACTGAGGGAGTGCTGCACTGTCAGAGGGTCAGTACTGAGGGAGTGCTGCACTGTCAGAGGGTCAGTACTGAGGGAGTGCTGCACTGTCAGAGGGTCACTACTGAGGGAGTGTCGCACTGTCGGAGGGTCAGTGCTGAGAGAGTGCTGCACTGTCAGGGGGTCAGTACTGAGGGAGTGCTGCACTGTCGGAGGGTCAGTACTGAGGGAGGGCTGCACTGTCAGGGGGTCAGTACTGAGGCAGCGCTGCACTGTTGGAGGGTCAGTACTGAGGGAGAGCTGCACTGTCGGAGGGTCATTACAGAGGGAGTGCCGCACTGTTGGAGGGTCAGTACTGAGGGAGTGTCGCACTGCCGGATGGTGAGTACTGAGGGAGAGTCGCTCTGTCAGCGGGTCAGTACTAAGGGAATGCTGCACTGTTGGAGGGTCAGTACTGAGGCAGTGCTGCACTGTCAGAGGGACAGTACTGAGGGAGTGCCGCACTGTCAGAGGGTCACGACTGAGGGAGTGCCGCACTGTCAGAGGGTCAGTGCTGAGGGAGTGCTGCAGTGTCAGAGGGACAGTACTGAGGGAGTGCTGCACTTATCAGAAGGTCAGTACTGAGTGAGTGCTGCACTGTCTGAGGGACAGTACTGTGGGAGTGCTGCACTGTCGGACGGTCAGTATTGAGGGAGTGTTGTACTGTCGGAGTGTCAGTACTGAGGGAGTGTTGCACTGTCAGAGGGTCAGTACTGAGGGAGTGCTGCACTGTCAGAGTGTCAGTGCTGAGAGAGTGCTGCACTGTCGGAGGGTCAGTACTGAGGGAGCGACGCACTGTCAGAGGGTCAGTACTGAGGGAGTGCTGCACTGTCGGAGGGTCAGTACTGAGGGAGTGCTGCACTGTCGGATGGTCAGTATTGAGGGAACGCTGCACTGTCGGAGGGTCAGTACTGAGGGAGTGCTGCACTGTTGGAGGGTCAGTACTGAGGGAGTGTCGCACTGCCGGATGGTGAGTACTGATGGAGTGCTGCACTGTCAGAGGGACAGTACTGAGGGAGTGCCGCACTGTTGGAGGGTCAACACTGAGGGAGTGCTGCACTGTCGGAGGGTCAGTACTGAGGGAGTGCTGCACTGTCGGAGGGTCAGTACTGAGGGAGTGCCGCACTGTCGGAGGCTCAGTACTGAGGGAGTGCTGCACTGTCAGAGGGTCAGTACTGAGGGAGTGCCGCACTGTCAGAGGGTCAGTGCTGAGGGAGTGCTGCAGTGTCAGAGGGACAGTACTGAGGGACTGCTGCACTTATCAGGTCAGTACTGAGTGAGTGCTGCACTGTCGGAGGGTCAGTACTGAGGGAGTGCTGCACTGTCAGAGGGTCAGTACTGAGGGAGTCCTGCACTGTCAGAGGGTCAGTACTGAGGGAGTGCTGCACTGTCAGAGGGTCAGTACTGAGGGAGTGCTGCACTGTCGGAGGGTCAGTACTGAGGGAGTGCTGCACTGTCGGAGGGTCAGTGCTGTGGGAGTGCTGCACTGTCAGGGGGTCAGTGCTGAGAGAGTGCTGCACTGTCGGAGGGTCAGTACTGAGGGAGTGCTGCACTGTCGGAGGGTCAGTACTGAGGGAGTGCTGCACTGTCGGATGGTCAGTATTGAGGGAACGCTGCACTGTCGGAGGGTCAGTACTGAGGGAGTGCCGCACTGCCGGATGGTGAGTACTGAGGGAGTGCTGCACTGTCAGAGGGACAGTACTGAGGGAGTGCCGCACTGTTGGATGGTCAACACTGATTGAGTGCTGCACTGTCGGAGGGTCAGTACTGAGGGAGTGCTGCACTGTCAGAGGGTCAGTACTAAGGGAGTGCTGCACTTTCAGAGGGTCAGTACTGAGGGAGTGCTGCACTGTCAGAGGGTCACTACTGAGGGAGTGTCGCACTGTCGGAGGGTCAGTGCTGAGAGAGTGCTGCACTGTCAGGGGGTCAGTACTGAGGGAGTGCTGCACTGTCGGAGGGTCAGTACTGAGGGAGGGCTGCACTGTCAGGGGGTCAGTACTGAGGCAGCGCTGCACTGTTGGAGGGTCAGTACTGAGGGAGTGCTGCACTGTCGGAGGGTCATTACGGAGGGAGTGCCGCACTGTTGGAGGGTCAGTACTGAGGGAGTGTCGCACTGCCGGAGGGTGAGTACTGAGGGAGAGTCGCTCTGTCAGAGGGTCAGTACTAAGGGAATGCTGCACTGTTGGAGGGTCAGTACTGAGGCAGTGCTGCACTGTCAGAGGGACAGTACTGAGGGAGTGCCGCACTGTCAGAGGGTCACGACTGAGGGAGTGCCGCACTGTCAGAGGGTCAGTGCTGAGGGAGTGCTGCAGTGTCAGAGGGACAGTACTGAGGGAGTGCTGCACTTATCAGATGGTCAGTACTGAGTGAGTGCTGCACTGTCTGAGGGACAGTACTGTGGCAGTGCTGCACTGTCAGACGGTCAGTATTGAGGGAGTGTTGCACTGTCGGAGTGTCAGTACTGAGGGAGTGTTGCACTGTCAGAGGGTCAGTACTGAGGGAGTGCTGCACTGTCAGAGGGTCAGTACTGAGGGAGTGCTGCACTGTCAGAGGGTCAGTACTGAGGGAGTGCTGCACTGTCGGAGGGTCAGTACTGAGGGAGTGCTGCACTGTCGGAGGGTCAGTGCTGTGGGAGCGCTGCACTGTCAGGGGGTCAGTGCTGAGAGAGTGCTGCACTGTCGGAGGGTCAGTACTGAGGGAGCGACGCACTGTCAGAGGGTCAGTACTGAGGGAGTGCTACACTGTCGGAGGGTCAGTACTGAGGGAGTGCTGCACTGTCGGATGGTCAGTATTGAGGGAACGCTGCACTGTCGGAGGGTCAGTACTGAGGGAGTGCTGCACTATTGGAGGGTCAGTACTGAGGGAGTGCTGCACTGTCAGAGGGTCAGTACTGAGGGAGTGTCGCACTGCCGGATGGTGAGTACTGAGGGAGTGCTGCACTGTCAGAGGGACAGTACTGAGGGAGTGCCGCACTGTTGGAGGGTCAACACTGAGGGAGTGCTGCACTGTCGGAGGGTCAGTACTGAGGGAGTGCTGCACTGTCGGAGGGTCAGTACTGAGGGAGTGCCGCACTGTCGGAGGCTCAGTTCTGTGGGAGTGCTGCACTGTCAGAGGGTCAGTACTGAGGGAGTGCCGCACTGTCAGAGGGTCAGTGCTGAGGGAGTGCTGCAGTGTCAGAGGGACAGTACTGAGGGACTGCTGCACTTATCAGGTCAGTACTGAGTGAGTGCTGCACTGTCGGAGGGACAGTACTGTGGGATTGCTGCACTGTCGGATGGTCAGTATTGAGGGAGTGTTGCACTGTCGGAGTTTCAGTACTGAGGGAGTGTTGCACTGTCAGAGGGTCAGTACTGAGTGAGTGCTGCACTGTCAGAGGGTCAGTAGTGAGGGAGTGCTGCACTGTCAGAGGGTCAGTACTGAGGGAGTGCCGCACTGTCGGAGGCTCAGTACTGAGGGAGTGCTGCACTGTCAGAGGGTCAGTACTGAGGGAGGGCCGCACTGTCGGAGGGTCAGTGCTGAAGTAGCGCTGCACTGTCGGATGGTCAGTACTGAGGGAGCGGCGCACTGTCGGATGGTCAGTACTGAGGGAGTGCTGCACTGCCTGAGTGTCAGTGCTGAGGGAGTGCTGCACGGTTGGAGGGTCAATGCTGAGGGAGTGCTGCACTGTCGGAGGGTCAGTACTGTGGGAGTGCTGCACTGTCGGAGGGTCAGTAATGAGAGAGTGTTGCACTGTCGTAGGGTCAGTACTGAGGGGGTGCTGCACTGTCGGTGGATCAGTGCTGAGGAGATGCTGCACTGTCAGAGAGTCAGTACTGAGGGTGTGCTGTACTGTCAGAGGGTCAGTACTGAGGCAGTGCTGTACTGTCCGAGGGTCAGTGCTGAGGGAGTGCTGAACTGTCGGCGGGTTAATACTGAGGGAGTGCCGCACTGTCGTAGGGTCAGTATTGAGGGTGTGCCGCACTGTCGGAGTGTTTGTACTTACGGATTGCTGCACTGTCAGAGGGTCAATACTGAGTGAGTGCCGCACTGCTGGAGGGTCAGTACTGAGGAATTGTCGCTCTGTCAGAGGGTCAGTACTGAGGGAGTGCTGCACTGTCGGAGGGTCAGTACTGAGGGAGTGCTGCAATGTCGGAGGGTCAGTACTGAGGGAGTGCTGCACTGTCGGATGGTCAGTACTGAGGGAGTGCTGCACTGTCGGAGGGTCAGTACTGAGGGAGTGCCGCACAGTTGGAGGGTTAATACTGAGGGAGTGCCGCACTGTCAGAGGGTCAGTACTGAGGGAGTGCTGCACTGTCGCAGGGTCTTTACTGTGGGAGTGCTGCACTATCGGATGGTCAGTAATGAGTGTTTGTTGCACTGTCGGAGTGTTAGTTCTTACGGATTGCTGCACTGTCAGAGGGTCAATACTGAGTGAGTGCCGCACTGCTGGAGGGTCAGTACTGAGGGATTGTCGCTCTGTCAGAGGGTCAGTACTGAGGGAGTGCTGCACTTGTCAGAAGGTCAGTACTGAGGGAGTGCGGCACTGTCGGAGGGTCAGTACTGAGGGAGTGCTGCACTGTCGGATGGTCAGTACTGAGGGAGTGCTGCACTGTCGGAGGGTCAGTACTGAGGGAGTGCCGCACAGTTGGAGGGTTAACACTGAGGGAGTGCCGCACTGTCAGAGGGTCAGTAATGAGGGAACGCTGCATTGTCGGAGGGTTAATACTGAGGGAGTGCCGCACTGTCGGAGGGTCACAACTGTGGGAGTGCTGCACTGTCGGAGGGTCAGTAATGAGCGAGTGTTGCACTGTCGGAGGGTCAGTACTGAGGGAGTGCTGCACTGTCGGAGGGTCAGTACTGTGGGAGTGCTGCCCTGTCAGAGGGTCAGTGCTGAGGGAGTGCTGCACTGTCGGATGGTCAGTACTGTGGGAGTGCTGCACTGTCGGAGGGTCAGTACTGAGGGAATGCTGCACTGTCGGAGGGTCAGTACTGAGGGAGTGCTGCACTGTCGGAAGGTCAGTGCTGAGTGAGTGCCGCACTGACGGAGGGTCAGTACTGAGGGAGGGCCGCACTGTCGGAGGGTCAGTACTGAGGGAGCGCCGCAGTGTGGGAGGGTCATTACTGAGGGAGTGCTGCACTGTCGGAGGGTCAGTGCTGAGGGAGTGCTGCACTGTCGCAGGGTCTTTACTGTGGGAGTGCTGCACTGTCGGAGGGTCAGTAATGAGCGAGTGTTGCACTGTCGGAGGGTCAGTAATGAGCGAGTGTTGCACTGTCGGAGGGTCAGTACTGAGGGAGTGCTGCCCTGTCGGAGGGTCAGTGCTGAGGGAGTGCTGCACTGTCGGAGGGTCAGTACTGTGGGAGTGCTGCACTGTCGGATGGACAGTACTGAGGGAGCGCCGTACTGTCGGAGGGTCAGTACTCTGGGTGTGCTGCACTATCGGATGGACAGTACTGAGGGAGTGCTGCACTGTCAGAGGGTCAGTTCTGGGTGAGTGCTGCACTTTCGGAGGGTCAGTACTGAGAGAGTGTTGCACTGTCAGAGGGTCAGTACTGAGGGAACGCTGCACTGTCAGAGGGTCAAAACTGATTGAGTGCCGCACTGCCGGAGGGTTAGAACTGAGGTAGCGTCGCTCTGTCACAGGGTCAGTACTGAGGGAGTGCTGCACTGTCGGAAGGTCAGTACTGAGGGAGTGCCGCACTGACGGAGGGTCAGTACTGAGGGAGCGCCGCACTGTAGGATTGTCATTACTGAGGGAGTGCTGCACTGTCTGAGGGTCAGTGCTGAGGGAGTGCTGCACTGTCGGAAGGTCAGTGTTGAGGGAGTGCTGCACTGTCGGAGGGTCAGTAATGAGCGAGTGTTGCACTGTCGGAGGGTCAGTACTGAGGGAGTGCTGCACTGTCGGAAGGTCAGTACTGAGGGAGTGCTGCCCTGTCGGAGGGTCAGTACTGAGGGAGGGCCGCACTGTTGGAGGGTCAGTACTGAGGGAGCGCCGCAGTGTCGGAGGGTCATTACTGAGGGATTGCTGCACTGTCTGAGGGTCAGTGCTGAGGGAGAGCTGCACTGTCGCAGGGTCAGTCCTGACGGAGTGCTGCACTGTCGCAGGGTCTTTACTGTGGGAGTGCTGCACTGTCAGAGGGTCAGTAATGAGCGAGTGTTGCACTGTCGGAGGGTCAGTGCTGAGGGAGTGCTGCACTGACGGAGAGTCAGTACTGAGGGAGGGCCGCACTGTTGGAGGGTCAGTACTGAGGGAGCGCTGCACTGTCAGAGGGTCAGTACTGAGGGAACGCTGCACTGTCAGAGGGTCAGTACTGAGGGAGTGCTGCACTGACGGAGGGTCAGTACTGAGGGAGTGCTGTACTGACAGAGGGTCAGTACTGAGGGAGTGCTGCCCTGTGTGAGGGACATTATTGAGGGAGTGCTGCACTGTCTGAGGGTCAGTGCTGAATGAGTGCTGCACTGTCGGAGGGTCAGTGCTGAGGGAGTGCTGCACTGTCGGAGGGTCAGTGCTGAGGGAGTGCTGCACTGTCGGAGGGTCACAACTGTGGGAGTGCTGCACTGTCGGAGGGTCAGTAATGAGCGAGTGTTGCACTGTCGGAGGGTCAGTACTGAGGGAGTGCTGCCCTGTCGGAGGGTCAGTACTGAGGGAATGCTGCACTGTCGGAAGGTCAGTTCTGAGTGAGTGCCGCACTGACGGAGGGTCAGTACTGAGGGAGGGCCGCACTGTCGTGAGGGTCAGTACTGAGGGAGCGCCGCAGTGTCGGAGGGTCATTACTGAGGGAGTGCTGCACTGTCGGAGGGTCAGTGCTGAGGGAGTGCTGCACTGTCGCAGGGTCTTTACTGTGGGAGTGCTGCACTGTCGGAGGGTCAGTAATGAGCGAGTGTTGCACTGTCGGAGGGTCAGTAATGAGCGAGTGTTGCACTGTCGGAGGGTCAGTACTGAGGGAGTGCTGCCCTGTCGGAGGGTCAGTGCTGAGGGAGTGCTGCACTGTCGGAGGGTCAGTACTGTGGGAGTGCTGCACTGTCGGATGGACAGTAATGAGGGAGCGCCGTACTGTCGGAGGGTCAGTACTGTGGGTGTGCTGCACTATCGGATGGACAGTACTGAGGGAGTGCTGCACTGTCAGAGGGTCAGTACTGAGGGAGTGCTGCACTGTCAGAGGGTCAGTACTGAGAGAGTGTTGCACTGTCAAGGTTCAGTACTGAGGGAGTGCTGCCCTGTCTGAGGGACATTATTGAGGGAGTGCTGCACTGTCTGAGGGTCAGTGCTGAATGAGTGCTGCACTGTCGGAGGGTCAGTGCTGAGGGAGTGCTGCACTGTCGGAGGGTCAGTACTGAGGGAACGCTGCACTGTCAGAGGGTCAAAACTGATTGAGTGCTGCCCTGCCGGAGGGTGAGAACTGAGGTAGCGTCGCTCTGTCAGAGGGTCAGTACTGAGGGAATGCTGCACTGTCGGAAGGTCAGTACTGAGTGAGTGCCGCACTGACGGAGGGTCAGTACTGAGGGAGCGCCGCACTGTAGGAGGGTCATTACTGAGGGAGTGCTGCACTGTCTGAGGGTCAGTGCTGAGGGAGTGCTGCACTGTCGGAGGGTCAGTGCTGAGGGAGTGCTGCACTGTCGGAAGGTCAGTGTTGAGGGAGTGCTGCACTGTCGGAGGGTCAGTAATGAGCGAGTGTAGCACTGTCGGAAGGTCAGTACTGAGGGAGTGCTGCCCTGTCGGAGGGTCAGTGCTGAGGGAGTGCTGCACTGTCGGATGGTCAGTACTGTGGGAGTGCTGCACTGTTGGAGGGTCAGTAGTGTGGGAGTGCTGCACTGTCGGAAGGTCAGTACTGAGTGAATGCTGCACTGTCGGAAGGTCAGTACTGAGGGAGTGCTGCACTGTTGGAGGGTCAGTAGTGTGGGAGTGCTGCACTGTCAGAGGGTCAGTACTGAGGGAGGGCTGCACTGTCGGAGGGTCAGTACTGAGGGAGCCCCGCAGTGTCAGAGGGTCATTACTGAGGGAATGCTGCACTGTCTGAGCGTCAGTGCTGAGGGAGTGCTGCACTGTCGGAGGGTCAGTGCTGAGGAAGTGCTGCACTGTCGCAGGATCTTTACTGTGGGAGTGCTGCACTGTGAGCGAGTGTTGCACTGTCAAGGGAGTGCTGCACTGTCGGAGGGTCAGTGCTGAGGGAGTGCTGCACTGTCGGATGGTCAGTACTGTGGGAGTGCTGCACTGTCGGATGGACAGTACTGAGGGAGTGCTGCACTGTCAGAGGGTCAGTTCTGGGCGAGTGCTGCACTTTCGGAGGGTCAGTACTGAGGGAGTGCCGCACTGTCAGAGGGTCAGTACTGAGGGAGTGCTGCACTGTTGCAGGGTCAGTACTGAGGGAGTGCTGCACTGTCAGATGATCAGTACTGAGGGAACGCTGCACTGTCAGAGGGTCAATACTGAGTGACTGCCGCACTGCCGGAGGGTCAGTACTGAGGGATCGTCGCACTGTCAGATGGTCAGTACTGTGGGAGTGCTGCACTGTTGGAAGGTCAGTACTGAAGGAGTGTTGCACTGTCGGAGGGTCAGTGCTGAGGGAGTGCTGCACTGTTGGAGGGTCACAACTGTGGGAGTGCTGCACTGTCGGAGCATCAGTACTGAGGGAGTGCTCCACTGTTGGAGGGTCAGTGCTGAGGGAGTGCTGCACTGTCAGAGGGTCAATACCGATTGAGTGCCGCACTGCCGGATGGTCTGTATTGAGGGAGCTTCGCACTGTCAGAGGGTCAGTACTGAGGGAACGCTACACAGTAAGAGGGTCAGTGCTGAGGGAGTTCTGCACTGTTGGAGGGTCACAACTGTGGGAGTGCTGCACTGTCGGAGGCACAGTAATGAGCGAGTGTTGCACTGTTGGAGGGTCAGTACTGAGGGAGTGCTGCCCTGTTGGAGGGTCAGTGCTGAGGGAGTGCTGCACTGTCGGATGGTCAGTACTGTGGGAATGCTGCACTGCTGGAGGGTCAGTACTGAGGGAGGGTCGCACTGTCAGAGGGTCAGTACTGAGGGAGCGCCGCAGTGTCAGAGGGTCATTACTGAGGGAGTGCTGCACTGTCGGAGGGTCAGTGCTGAGGGAGTGCTGCACTGTCGGATGGTCAGTACTGTGGGAGTGCTGCACTGTCGGATGGACAGTACTGAGGGAGGGCTGCACTGTCAGAGGGCCAGTACAGAGGGAGTGCTGCACTGTCAGAGGGTCAGTACTGAGGGAGTGCTGCACTGTCAGAGGGTCAGTACTGAGTGAGTTCCGCACTGTAGGAGGGTCATTACTGAGAGGTGCCGCACTGTCAGAGGGTCAGTACTGAGGGAGTGCTGCACTGCCGGAGGGTGAGTACTGAGGGAGCGTCGCTGTGTCAGAGGGTCAGTACTGAGGGAATGCGGCACTTGTCAGAAGGTCAGTACTGAGGGAGTGCTGCACTGTCAGAGGGACAGTACTGAGGGAGTGCTGCATTGTCGGAGGGTCAGTACTGAGGGAGTGCTGCACTGTCGGAGGGTCAGTACTGAGGGGGTGCTGCACTGTCAGAGGGTCAGTACTGAGGGAATGCTGCACTGTTGGAAGGTCAGTACTGAGTGAGTGCCACACTGACGGAGGGTCAGTACTGAGGGAGCGCCGCACTGTAGGATGGTCATTACTGAGGGAGTGCTGCACTGTCTGAGGGTCAGTGCTGAGGGAGTGCTGCACTGTCGGAGGGTCAGTGCTGAGGGAGTGCTGCACTGTCGGAAGGTCAGTGTTGAGGGAGTGCTGCACTGTCGGAGGGTCAGTAATGAGCGAGTGTTGCACTGTCGGAAGGTCAGTACTGAGGGAGTGCTGCCCTGTCGGATGGTCAGTACTGAGGGAGTGCTGCCCTGTCGGAGGGTCAGTACTGAGGGAGGGCCGCACTGTTGGAGGGTCAGTACTGAGGGAGCGCCGCAGTGTCGGAGGGTCATTACTGAGGGAGTGCTGCACTGTCTGAGGGTCAGTGCTGAGGGAGTGCTGCACTGTCGCAGGGTCAGTCCTGAGGGAGTGCTGCACTGTCGGATGGACAGTACTGAGGGAGTGCTGCACTGTCAGAGGGTCAGTTCTGGGCGAGTGCTGCACTTTCGGAGGGTCAGTACTGAGGGAGTGCCGCACTGTCAGAGGGTCAGTACTGAGGGAGTGCTGCACTGTTGCAGGGTCAGTACTGAGGGAGTGCTGCACTGTCAGATGATCAGTACTGAGGGAACGCTGCACTGTCAGAGGGTCAATACTGAGTGACTGCCGCACTGCCGGAGGGTCAGTACTGAGGGATCGTCGCACTGTCAGATGGTCAGTACTATGGGAGTGCTGCACTGTTGGAAGGTCAGTACTGAAGGAGTGTTGCACTGTCGGAGGGTCAGTGCTGAGGGAGTGCTGCACTGTTGGAGGGTCACAACTGTGGGAGTGCTGCACTGTCGGAGCATCAGTACTGAGGGAGTGCTCCACTGTTGGAGGGTCAGTGCTGAGGGAGTGCTGCACTGTCAGAGGGTCAATACCGATTGAGTGCCGCACTGCCGGATGGTCTGTATTGAGGGAGCTTCGCACTGTCAGAGGGTCAGTACTGAGGGAACGCTACACAGTAAGAGGGTCAGTGCTGAGGGAGTTCTGCACTGTTGGAGGGTCACAACTGTGGGAGTGCTGCACTGTCGGAGGGTCAGTAATGAGCGAGTGTTGCACTGTTGGAGGGTCAGTACTGAGGGAGTGCTGCCCTGTTGGAGGGTCAGTGCTGAGGGAGTGCTGCACTGTCGGATGGTCAGTACTGTGGGAGTGCTGCACTGCTGGAGGGTCAGTACTGAGGGAGGGCCGCACTGTCAGAGGGTGAGTACTGAGGGAGCGCCGCAGTGTCAGAGGGTCATTACTGAGGGAGTGCTGCACTGTCGGAGGGTCAGTGCTGAGGGAGTGCTGCACTGTCGGATGGTCAGTACTGTGGGAGTGCTGCACTGTCGGATGGACAGTACTGAGGGAGTGCTGCACTGTCAGAGGGTCAGTACAGAGGGAGTGCTGCACTGTCAGAGGGTCAGTACTGAGGGAGTGCTGCACTGTCAGAGGGTCAGTACTGAGTGAGTTCCGCACTGTAGGAGGGTCATTACTGAGGGGGTGCCGCACTGTCAGAGGGTCAGTACTGAGGGAGTGCTGCACTGCCGGAGGGTGAGTACTGAGGGAGCGTCGCTGTGTCAGAGGGTCAGTACTGAGGGAATGCTGCACTTGTCAGAAGGTCAGTACTGAGGGAGTGCTGCACTGTCAGAGGGACAGTACTGAGGGAGTGCTGCATTGTCGGAGGGTCAGTACTGAGGGAGTGCTGCACTGTCGGAGGGTCAGTACTGAGGGGGTGCTGCACTGTCAGAGGGTCAGTACTGAGGGAATGCTGCACTGTTGGAAGGTCAGTACTGAGTGAGTGCCACACTGACGGAGGGTCAGTACTGAGGGAGCGCCCACTGTAGGATTGTCATTACTGAGGGAGTGCTGCACTGTCTGAGGGTCAGTGCTGAGGGAGTGCTGCACTGTCGGAGGGTCAGTGCTGAGGGAGTGCTGCACTGTCGGAAGGTCAGTGTTGAGGGAGTGCTGCACTGTCGGAGGGTCAGTAATGAGCGAGTGTTGCACTGTCGGAAGGTCAGTACTGAGGGAGTGCTGCCCTGTCGGATGGTCAGTACTGAGGGAGTGCTGCCCTGTCGGAGGGTCAGTACTGAGGGAGGGCCGCACTGTTGGAGGGTCAGTACTGAGGGAGCGCCGCAGTGTCGGAGGGTCATTACTGAGGGAGTGCTGCACTGTCTGAGGGTCAGTGCTGAGGGAGTGCTGCACTGTCGCAGGGTCAGTCCTGAGGGAGTGCTGCACTGTCGCAGGGTCTTTACTGTGGGAGTTCTGCACTGTCAGAGGGTCAGTAATGAGCGAGTGTTGCACTGTCGGAGGGTCAGTGCTGAGGGAGTGCTGCACTGTCAGATGGACAGTACTGAGGGTGTGCTGCACTGTCAGAGGGTCAGTTCTGGGCGAGTGCTGCACTTTCGGAGGGTCAGTACTGAGAGAGTGTTGCACTGTCGGAGGGTCAGTACTGAGGGAATGCTGCACTGTCGGGGGGTCAGTGCTGAGGGAGTGCTGCACTGTTGGAGGGTCACAAATGTGGGAGTACTGCACTGTCGGAGTGTCTTTACTGTGGGAGTGCTGCACTGTCGGAGGGTCAGTAATGAGCGAGTGTTGCACTGTCGGAGGGTCAGTACTGAGGGAGTGCTGCCCTGTCGGAGGGTCAGTGCTGAGGGAGTGCTGCACTGTCGGATGGTCAGTACTGTGGGAGTGCTGCACTGTTGGAGGGTCAGTACTGTGGGAGTGCTGCACTGTCAGAGGGTCAGTACTGAGGGAGTGCTGCACTGTCGGAGGGTCCGTACTGAGGGAGCCCCGCAGTGTCAGAGGGTCATTACTGAGGGAATGCTGCAATGTCTGAGCGTCAGTGCTGAGGGAGTGCTGCTCTGTCGGAGGGTCAGTGCTGAGGGAGTGCTGCACTGTCGCAGGATCTTTACTGTGGGAGTGCTGCACTGTCGGAGGGTCAGTAATGAGCGAGTGTTGCACTGTCAAGGGAGTGCTGCACTTTCCGAGGGTCATACTGAGGGAGTGCTGCACTGTCAGAGGGTCAGTACTGAGGGAGTGCTGCACTGTCGGAGGATCAGTACTGAGGGAGTGCTGCACTGTCGGAAGGTCAGTACTGAGGGGGTGCTGCACTGTCAGAGGGTCAGTACTGAGGGAGTGCTGCACTGTCAGAGGGTCAGTACTGAGGGGGTGCTGCACTGTCAGAGGGTCAGTACTGAGGGGTGCTGCACTGTCAGAGGGTCAGTACTGAGGGAGTGTTGCACTGTTGGAGGGTCAGTACTGAGGGAGTGCTCCACTGTTGGCGGGTCAGTGCTGAGGGAGTGCTGTACTGTCGGAGGGTCAGCACTGAGGGATCGTCGCTCTGTCAGAGGGTCAGTACTGAGGGAGTGCTGCACTGTCAGAGGATCAGTACTGTGGGAGTGCTGCACTGTCAGAGGGTCAGTACTGAGGGAGTGCTGCACTGTCAGAGGGTCAGTACTGAGGGAATGCTGCACTGTTAGAGGATCAGTACTGTGGGAGTGCTGCACTGTTGGAGGATCAGTACTGTGGGAGTGCTGCACTGTCGGAGGGTCCGTACTGAGGGAGTGCTGCACTGTCGGAGGGTTAATACTGAGGGAGTGCTGCACTGTCAGAGGGTCAGTGCTGAGGGATCGTCGCTCTGTCAGAGGGTCAGTACTGAGGGAGTGCTGCACTGTCAGAGGGACAGTACTGAGGGAGTGCTGCACTGTCGGAGTGTCTTTACTGTGGGAGTGCTGCACTGTCGGAGGGTCAGTAATGAGGGAGTGTTGCACTGTCGGAGGGTCAGCACTGAGGGAGTGCTGCATTGTCGGATGGTCAGTACTGTGGGAGTGCTGCACTGTCAGATGGTCAGTACTGTGGGAGTGCTGCACTGTCAGATGGTCAGTACTGTGGGAGTGCTGCACTGTCAGAGATTCAGTACTGAGGGAGTGCTGCACTGTCAGAGGGACAGTTCTGGGTGAGTGCTGCACTTTCGGAGGGTCAGTACTGAGCGGGTTTTGCACTTTTGGAGGGTGAGTACTGAGGGAGTGCTGCACTGTCGGAGCGTCAGTACTGAGGGAGTGCTTCACTGTTGGATGGTCAGTACTGAGGGAGTGCTGCACTGTCAGAGGGTCAGTACTGAGGGAACGCTACACAGTAAGAGGGTCAGTGCTGAGGGAGTTCTGCACTGTTGGAGGGTCACAACTATGGGAGTGCTGCACTGTCGGAGGGTCAGTAATGAGCGAGTTTTGCACTGTCGGAGGGTCAGTACTGAAGGAGTGCTGCCCTGTCGGAGGGTCAGTGCTGAGGGAGTGCTGCACTGTCGGATGGTCAGTACTGTGGGAGTGCTGCACTGTTGGAGGGTCAGTACTGAGGGTGGGTCGCACTGTCGGAGGGTCAGTACTGAGGGAGAGACGCAGTGTCAGAGGGTCAGTTCTGGGCGAGTGCTGCACTTTCGGAGGGTCAGTACTGAGGGAGTGCCGCACTGTCAGAGGGTCAGTACAGAGTGAGGGCTGCACTGTCAGAGGGTCAGTACTGAGGGAGTGCTGCACTGTTGCAGGCTCAGTACTGAGGGAGTGCTGCACTGTCAGATGATCAGTACTGAGGGAACGCTGCACTGTCAGAGTGTCAATACTGAGTGAGTGCCGCACTGCCGGAGGGTCAGTACTGAGGGATCGTCGCACTGTCAGAGGGTCAGTACTGAGGGAGTGCTGCACTGTCAGATGGTCAGTACTGAGGGAGTGCTGCACTGTCGGAGGGTCAGTACTGAGGGAGTGCCGCACTGTCGGAGGGTCAGTACTGAAGGATTGCTGCACTGTAAGAGGGTCAGTACTGAGTGAGTGCTGCACTGCCAGAGGGTGAGTACTGAGGGAGTGCTGCACTGTCAGAGGGTCAATACTGAGTGACTGCTGCACTGCCGGAGGGTGAGTACTGAGGGATCGTCGCTCTGTCAGAGGGTCAGTACTGAGGGAGTGCTGCACTGTCGGAGGGTCAGTACTGAGGGAGTGCTGCACTGTCGGAGGGTCAGTACTGAGGGAGTGCCGCACTGTCGGATGGTCAGCACTGAGGGAGTGCTGCATTTGTCAGAAGGTCAGTACTGAGGGAGTGCCTCACTGCCGGAGGGTGAGTACTGAGGGAGCGTCGCTCTGTCAGAGGGTCAGTACTGAGGGAGTGCTGCACTGTCAGAGGGTCAGTACTGAGGGAATGCTGCACTTGTCAGAAGGTCAGTACTGAGGGAGTGCCGCACTGACGGAGGGTCAGTACTGAGGGAGCGTCGCACTGTCAGAGGGTCAGTACTGAGGGAGTGCTGCACTGTCAGAGGGTCAGTACTGAGGGGGTGCTGCACTGTCAGAGGGTCAGTACTGTGGGAGTGCTGCACTGTTGGAGGGTCAGTGCTTAGGGAGTGCCGCACTGCCGGAGGGTGAGTACTGAGGGAGCGTCGCACTGTCAGAGGGTCAGTACTGAGGGGGTGCTGCACTGTCAGAGGGTCAATACTGAGTGACTGCCGCACTGCCGGAGGGTCAGTACTGAGGGATCGTCGCACTGTCAGATGGTCAGTACTGTGGGAGTGCTGCACTGTTGGAAGGTCAGTACTGAAGGAGTGTTGCACTGTCGGAGGGTCAGTGCTGAGGGAGTGCTGCACTGTTGGAGGGTCACAACTGTGGGAGTGCTGCACTGTCGGAGGGTTAATACTGAGGGAGTGCTGCACTGTCGGAGGGTTAATACTGAGGGAGTGCTGCACTGTCAGAGGGTCAGTGCTGAGGGATCGTCGCTCTGTCAGAGGGTCAGTACTGAGGGAGTGCTGCACTGTCAGAGGGACAGTACTGAGGGAGTGCTGCACTGTCGGAGTGTCTTTACTGTGGGAGTGCTGCACTGTCGGAGGGTCAGTAATGAGGGAGTGTTGCACTGTCGGAGGGTCAGCACTGAGGGAGTGCTGCATTGTCGGATGGTCAGTACTGTGGGAGTGCTGCACTGTCAGATGGTCAGTACTGTGGGAGTGCTGCACTGTCAGATGGTCAGTACTGTGGGAGTGCTGCACTGTCAGAGATTCAGTACTGAGGGAGTGCTGCACTGTCAGAGGGACAGTTCTGGGTGAGTGCTGCACTTTCGGAGGGTCAGTACTGAGCGGGTTTTGCACTTTTGGAGGGTGAGTACTGAGGGAGTGCTGCACTGTCGGAGCGTCAGTACTGAGGGAGTGCTTCACTGTTGGATGGTCAGTACTGAGGGAGTGCTGCACTGTCAGAGGGTCAGTACTGAGGGAACGCTACACAGTAAGAGGGTCAGTGCTGAGGGAGTTCTGCACTGTTGGAGGGTCACAACTATGGGAGTGCTGCACTGTCGGAGGGTCAGTAATGAGCGAGTTTTGCACTGTCGGAGGGTCAGTACTGAAGGAGTGCTGCCCTGTCGGAGGGTCAGTGCTGAGGGAGTGCTGCACTGTCGGATGGTCAGTACTGTGGGAGTGCTGCACTGTTGGAGGGTCAGTACTGAGGGTGGGTCGCACTGTCGGAGGGTCAGTACTGAGGGAGAGACGCAGTGTCAGAGGGTCAGTTCTGGGCGAGTGCTGCACTTTCGGAGGGTCAGTACTGAGGGAGTGCCGCACTGTCAGAGGGTCAGTACAGAGTGAGGGCTGCACTGTCAGAGGGTCAGTACTGAGGGAGTGCTGCACTGTTGCAGGCTCAGTACTGAGGGAGTGCTGCACTGTCAGATGATCAGTACTGAGGGAACGCTGCACTGTCAGAGTGTCAATACTGAGTGAGTGCCGCACTGCCGGAGGGTCAGTACTGAGGGATCGTCGCACTGTCAGAGGGTCAGTACTGAGGGAGTGCTGCACTGTCAGATGGTCAGTACTGAGGGAGTGCTGCACTGTCGGAGGGTCAGTACTGAGGGAGTGCCGCACTGTCGGAGGGTCAGTACTGAAGGATTGCTGCACTGTAAGAGGGTCAGTACTGAGTGAGTGCTGCACTGCCAGAGGGTGAGTACTGAGGGAGTGCTGCACTGTCAGAGGGTCAATACTGAGTGACTGCTGCACTGCCGGAGGGTGAGTACTGAGGGATCGTCGCTCTGTCAGAGGGTCAGTACTGAGGGAGTGCTGCACTGTCGGAGGGTCAGTACTGAGGGAGTGCTGCACTGTCGGAGGGTCAGTACTGAGGGAGTGCCGCACTGTCGGATGGTCAGCACTGAGGGAGTGCTGCATTTGTCAGAAGGTCAGTACTGAGGGAGTGCCTCACTGCCGGAGGGTGAGTACTGAGGGAGCGTCGCTCTGTCAGAGGGTCAGTACTGAGGGAGTGCTGCACTGTCAGAGGGTCAGTACTGAGGGAATGCTGCACTTGTCAGAAGGTCAGTACTGAGGGAGTGCCGCACTGACGGAGGGTCAGTACTGAGGGAGCGTCGCACTGTCAGAGGGTCAGTACTGAGGGAGTGCTGCACTGTCAGAGGGTCAGTACTGAGGGGGTGCTGCACTGTCAGAGGGTCAGTACTGTGGGAGTGCTGCACTGTTGGAGGGTCAGTGCTTAGGGAGTGCCGCACTGCCGGAGGGTGAGTACTGAGGGAGCGTCGCACTGTCAGAGGGTCAGTACTGAGGGGGTGCTGCACTGTCAGAGGGTCAATACTGAGTGACTGCCGCACTGCCGGAGGGTCAGTACTGAGGGATCGTCGCACTGTCAGATGGTCAGTACTGTGGGAGTGCTGCACTGTTGGAAGGTCAGTACTGAAGGAGTGTTGCACTGTCGGAGGGTCAGTGCTGAGGGAGTGCTGCACTGTTGGAGGGTCACAACTGTGGGAGTGCTGCACTGTCGGAGCATCAGTACTGAGGGAGTGCTCCACTGTTGGAGGGTCAGTGCTGAGGGAGTGCTGCACTGTCAGAGGGTCAATACCGATTGAGTGCCGCACTGCCGGATGGTCTGTATTGAGGGAGCTTCGCACTGTCAGAGGGTCAGTACTGAGGGAACGCTACACAGTAAGAGGGTCAGTGCTGAGGGAGTTCTGCACTGTTGGAGGGTCACAACTGTGGGAGTGCTGCACTGTCGGAGGGTCAGTAATGAGCGAGTGTTGCACTGTTGGAGGGTCAGTACTGAGGGAGTGCTGCCCTGTTGGAGGGTCAGTGCTGAGGGAGTGCTGCACTGTCGGATGGTCAGTACTGTGGGAATGCTGCACTGCTGGAGGGTCAGTACTGAGGGAGGGCCGCACTGTCAGAGGGTCAGTACTGAGGGAGCGCCGCAGTGTCAGAGGGTCATTACTGAGGGAGTGCTGCGCTGTCGGAGGGTCAGTGCTGAGGGAGTGCTGCACTGTCGGATGGTCAGTACTGTGGGAGTGCTGCACTGTCGGATGGACAGTACTGAGGGAGGGCTGCACTGTCAGAGGGTCAGTACAGAGGGAGTGCTGCACTGTCAGAGGGTCAGTACTGAGGGAGTGCTGCACTGTCAGAGGGTCAGTACTGAGTGAGTTCCGCACTGTAGGAGGGTCATTACTGAGGGGTGCCGCACTGTCAGAGGGTCAGTACTGAGGGAGTGCTGCACTGCCGGAGGGTGAGTACTGAGGGAGCGTCGCTGTGTCAGAGGGTCAGTACTGAGGGAATGCTGCACTTGTCAGAAGGTCAGTACTGAGGGAGTGCTGCACTGTCAGAGGGACAGTACTGAGGGAGTGCTGCATTGTCGGAGGGTCAGTACTGAGGGAGTGCTGCACTGTCGGAGGGTCAGTACTGAGGGGGTGCTGCACTGTCAGAGGGTCAGTACTGAGGGAATGCTGCACTGTTGGAAGGTCAGTACTGAGTGAGTGCCACACTGACGGAGGGTCAGTACTGAGGGAGCGCCGCACTGTAGGATGGTCATTACTGAGGGAGTGCTGCACTGTCTGAGGGTCAGTGCTGAGGGAATGCTGCACTGTCGGAGGGTCAGTGCTGAGGGAGTGCTGCACTGTCGGAAGGTCAGTGTTGAGGGAGTGCTGCACTGTCGGAGGGTCAGTAATGAGCGAGTGTTGCACTGTCGGAAGGTCAGTACTGAGGGAGTGCTGCCCTGTCGGATGGTCAGTACTGAGGGAGTGCTGCCCTGTCGGAGGGTCAGTACTGAGGGAGGGCCGCACTGTTGGAGGGTCAGTACTGAGGGAGCGCCGCAGTGTCGGAGGGTCATTACTGAGGGAGTGCTGCACTGTCTGAGGGTCAGTGCTGAGGGAGTGCTGCACTGTCGCAGGGTCAGTCCTGACGGAGTGCTGCACTGTCGCAGGGTCTTTACTGTGGGAGTTCTGCACTGTCAGAGGGTCAGTAATGAGCGAGTGTTGCACTGTCGGAGGGTCAGTGCTGAGGGAGTGCTGCACTGTCGGATGGTCAGTACTGAGGGTGTGCTGCACTGTCAGATGGACAGTACTGAGGGTGTGCTGCACTGTCAGAGGGTCAGTTCTGGGCGAGTGCTGCACTGTCGGAGGGTCAGTACTGAGGGAGTGCCGCACAGTTGGAGGGTTAATACTGAGGGAGTGCCGCACTGTCAGAGGGTCAGTAATGAGGGAATGCTGCATTGTCGGAGGGTCAGTATTGAGGGTCTGCCGCACTGTCGGAGTGTTAGTACTGAGGGAACGCTGCACTGTCAGAGGGTCAAAACTGATAGAAAGCCGCACTGCCGGAGGGTGAGAACTGAGGTAGCGTCGCTCTGTCAGAGGGTCAGTACTGAGGGAATGCTGCACTGTCGGAGGGTCAGTACTGAGTGAGTGCCGCACTGACGGAGGGTCAGTACTGAGGGAGTGCCGCACTGTCGGAGGGTCAGTACTGAGGGAGCGCTGCACTGTCAGAGGGTCAGTACTGAGGGAACGCTGCACTGTCAGAGGGTCAGTACTGAGGGAGTGCTGCACTGACGGAGGGTCAGTACTGAGGGAGTGCTGTACTGACAGAGGGTCAGTACTGAGGGAGTGCTGCCTTGTCTGAGGGACATTACTGAGGGAGTGCTGCACTGTCTGAGGGTCAGTGCTGAATGAGTCCTGCACTGTCGGAGGGTCAGTACTGAGGGAGTGCTGCACTGTCGCAGGGTCTTTACTGTGGGAGTGCTGCACTATCGGATGGTCAGTAATGAGCGTTTGTTGCACTGTCGGAGTGTTAGTTCTTACGGATTGCTGCACTGTCAGAGGGTCAATACTGAGTGAGTGCCGCACTGCTGGAGGGTCAGTACTGAGGGATTGTCGCTCTGTCAGAGGGTCAGTACTGAGGGAGTGCTGCACTTGTCAGAAGGTCAGTACTGAGGGAGTGCGGCACTGTCGGAGGGTCAGTACTGAGGGAGTGCTGCACTGTCGGATGGTCAGTACTGAGGGAGTGCTGCACTGTCGGAGGGTCAGTACTGAGGGAGTGCCGCACAGTTGGAGAGTTAACACTGAGGGAGTGCCGCACTGTCAGAGGGTCAGTAATGAGGGAATGCTGCATTGTCAGAGGGTTAATACTGAGGGAGTGCCGCACTGTCGGAGGGTCACAACTGTGGGAGTGCTGCACTGTCGGAGGGTCAGTAATGAGCGAGTGTTGCACTGTCGGAGGGTCAGTACTGAGGGAGTGCTGCACTGTCGGAGGGTCAGTACTGTGGGAGTGCTGCCCTGTCAGAGGGTCAGTGCTGAGGGAGTGCTGCACTGTCGGATGGTCAGTACTGTGGGAGTGCTGCACTGTCGGAGGGTCAGTACTGAGGGAGTGCTGCACTGTCGGAGGGTCAGTACTGAGGGAGTGCTGCACTGTCGGAAGGTCAGTGCTGAGTGAGTGCCGCACTGACGGAGGGTCAGTACTGAGGGAGGGCCGCACTGTCGGAGGGTCAGTACTGAGGGAGCGCCGCAGTGTGGGAGGGTCATTACTGAGGGAGTGCTGCACTGTCGGAGGGTCAGTGCTGAGGGAGTGCTGCACTGTCGCAGGGTCTTTACTGTGGGAGTGCTGCACTGTCGGAGGGTCAGTGATGAGCGAGTGTTGCACTGTCGGAGGGTCAGTAATGAGCGAGTGTTGCACTGTCGGAGGGTCAGTACTGAGGGAGTGCTGCCCTGTCGGAGGGTCAGTGCTGAGGGAGTGCTGCACTGTCGGAGGGTCAGTACTGTGGGAGTGCTGCACTGTCGGATGGACAGTACTGAGGGAGCGCCGTACTGTCGGAGGGTCAGTACTCTGGGTGTGCTGCACTATCGGATGGACAGTACTGAGGGAGTGCTGCACTGTCAGAGGGTCAGTTCTGGGTGAGTGCTGCACTTTCGGAGGGTCAGTACTGAGAGAGTGTTGCACTGTCAGAGGGTCAGTACTGAGGGAACGCTGCACTGTCAGAGGGTCAAAACTGATTGAGTGCCGCACTGCCGGAGGGTTAGAACTGAGGTTGCGTCGCTCTGTCACAGGGTCAGTACTGAGGGAGTGCTGCACTGTCGGAAGGTCAGTACTGAGGGAGTGCCGCACTGACGGAGGGTCAGTACTGAGGGAGCGCCGCACTGTAGGATTGTCATTACTGAGGGAGTGCTGCACTGTCGGAGGGTCAGTGCTGAGGGAGTGCTGCACTGTCGGAAGGTCAGTGTTGAGGGAGTGCTGCACTGTCGGAGGGTCAGTAATGAGCGAGTGTTGCACTGTCGGAGGGTCAGTACTGAGGGAGTGCTGCACTGTCGGAAGGTCAGTACTGAGGGAGTGCTGCCCTGTCGGAGGGTCAGTACTGAGGGAGGGCCGCACTGTTGGAGGGTCAGTACTGAGGGAGCGCCGCAGTGTCGGAGGGTCATTACTGAGGGAGTGCTGCACTGTCTGAGGGTCAGTGCTGAGGGAGAGCTGCACTGTCGCAGGGTCAGTCCTGACGGAGTGCTGCACTGTCGCAGGGTCTTTACTGTGGGAGTGCTGCACTGTCAGAGGGTCAGTAATGAGCGAGTGTTGCACTGTCGGAGGGTCAGTGCTGAGGGAGTGCTGCACTGACGGAGAGTCAGTACTGAGGGAGGGCCGCACTGTTGGAGGGTCAGTACTGAGGGAGCGCTGCACTGTCAGAGGGTCAGTACTGAGGGAACGCTGCACTGTCAGAGGGTCAGTACTGAGGGAGTGCTGCACTGACGGAGGGTCAGTACTGAGGGAGTGCTGTACTGACAGAGGGTCAGTACTGAGGGAGTGCTGCCCTGTGTGAGGGACATTATTGAGGGAGTGCTGCACTGTCTGAGGGTCAGTGCTGAATGAGTGCTGCACTGTCGGAGGGTCAGTGCTGAGGGAGTGCTGCACTGTCGGAGGGTCAGTGCTGAGGGAGTGCTGCACTGTCGGAGGGTCACAACTGTGGGAGTGCTGCACTGTCGGAGGGTCAGTAATGAGCGAGTGTTGCACTGTCGGAGGGTCAGTACTGAGGGAGTGCTGCCCTGTCGGAGGGTCAGTACTGAGGGAATGCTGCACTGTCGGAAGGTCAGTTCTGAGTGAGTGCCGCACTGACGGAGGGTCAGTACTGAGGGAGGGCCGCACTGTCGTGAGGGTCAGTACTGAGGGAGCGCCGCAGTGTCGGAGGGTCATTACTGAGGGAGTGCTGCACTGTCGGAGGGTCAGTGCTGAGGGAGTGCTGCACTGTCGCAGGGTCTTTACTGTGGGAGTGCTGCACTGTCGGAGGGTCAGTAATGAGCGAGTGTTGCACTGTCGGAGGGTCAGTAATGAGCGAGTGTTGCACTGTCGGAGGGTCAGTACTGAGGGAGTGCTGCCCTGTCGGAGGGTCAGTGCTGAGGGAGTGCTGCACTGTCGGAGGGTCAGTACTGTGGGAGTGCTGCACTGTCGGATGGACAGTAATGAGGGAGCGCCGTACTGTCGGAGGGTCAGTACTGTGGGTGTGCTGCACTATCGGATGGACAGTACTGAGGGAGTGCTGCACTGTCAGAGGGTCAGTACTGAGGGAGTGCTGCACTGTCAGAGGGTCAGTACTGAGAGAGTGTTGCACTGTCAGAGGTTCAGTACTGAGGGAGTGCTGCCCTGTCTGAGGGACATTATTGAGGGAGTGCTGCACTGTCTGAGGGTCAGTGCTGAATGAGTGCTGCACTGTCGGAGGGTCAGTGCTGAGGGAGTGCTGCACTGTCGGAGGGTCAGTACTGAGGGAACGCTGCACTGTCAGAGGGTCAAAACTGATTGAGTGCTGCCCTGCCGGAGGGTGAGAACTGAGGTAGCGTCGCTCTGTCAGAGGGTCAGTACTGAGGGAATGCTGCACTGTCGGAAGGTCAGTACTGAGTGAGTGCCGCACTGACGGAGGGTCAGTACTGAGGGAGCGCCGCACTGTAGGAGGGTCATTACTGAGGGAGTGCTGCACTGTCTGAGGGTCAGTGCTGAGGGAGTGCTGCACTGTCGGAGGGTCAGTGCTGAGGGAGTGCTGCACTGTCGGAAGGTCAGTGTTGAGGGAGTGCTGCACTGTCGGAGGGTCAGTAATGAGCGAGTGTAGCACTGTCGGAAGGTCAGTACTGAGGGAGTGCTGCCCTGTCGGAGGGTCAGTGCTGAGGGAGTGCTGCACTGTCGGATGGTCAGTACTGTGGGAGTGCTGCACTGTTGGAGGGTCAGTAGTGTGGGAGTGCTGCACTGTCGGAAGGTCAGTACTGAGTGAATGCTGCACTGTCGGAAGGTCAGTACTGAGGGAGTGCTGCACTGTTGGAGGGTCAGTAGTGTGGGAGTGCTGCACTGTCAGAGGGTCAGTACTGAGGGAGGGCCGCACTGTCGGAGGGTCAGTACTGAGGGAGTGCTGCAGTGTCAGAGGGTCATTACTGAGGGAATGCTGCACTGTCTGAGCGTCAGTGCTGAGGGACTGCTGCACTGTCGGAGGGTCAGTGCTGAGGAAGTGCTGCACTGTCGCAGGATCTTTACTGTGGGAGTGCTGCACTGTGAGCGAGTGTTGCACTGTCAAGGGAGTGCTGCACTGTCGGAGGGTCAGTGCTGAGGGAGTGCTGCACTGTCGGATGGTCAGTACTGTGGGAGTGCTGCACTGTCGGATGGACAGTACTGAGGGAGTGCTGCACTGTCAGAGGGTCAGTTCTGGGCGAGTGCTGCACTTTCGGAGGGTCAGTACTGAGGGAGTGCCGCACTGTCAGAGGGTCAGTACTGAGGGAGTGCTGCACTGTTGCAGGGTCAGTACTGAGGGAGTGCTGCACTGTCAGATGATCAGTACTGAGGGAACGCTGCACTGTCAGAGGGTCAATACTGAGTGACTGCCGCACTGCCGGAGGGTCAGTACTGAGGGATCGTCGCACTGTCAGATGGTCAGTACTGTGGGAGTGCTGCACTGTTGGAAGGTCAGTACTGAAGGAGTGTTGCACTGTCGGAGGGTCAGTGCTGAGGGAGTGCTGCACTGTTGGAGGGTCACAACTGTGGGAGTGCTGCACTGTTGGAGCATCAGTACTGAGGGAGTGCTCCACTGTTGGAGGGTCAGTGCTGAGGGAGTGCTGCACTGTCAGAGGGTCAATACCGATTGAGTGCCGCACTGCCGGATGGTCTGTATTGAGGGAGCTTCGCACTGTCAGAGGGTCAGTACTGAGGGAACGCTACACAGTAAGAGGGTCAGTGCTGAGGGAGTTCTGCACTGCCGGAGGGTGAGTACTGAGGGAGCGTCGCTGTGTCAGAGGGTCAGTACTGAGGGAATGCTGCACTTGTCAGAAGGTCAGTACTGAGGGAGTGCTGCACTGTCAGAGGGACAGTACTGAGGGAGTGCTGCATTGTCGGAGGGTCAGTACTGAGGGAGTGCTGCACTGTCGGAGGGTCAGTACTGAGGGGGTGCTGCACTGTCAGAGGGTCAGTACTGAGGGAATGCTGCACTGTTGGAAGGTCAGTACTGAGTGAGTGCCACACTGACGGAGGGTCAGTACTGAGGGAGCGCCGCACTGTAGGATTGTCATTACTGAGGGAGTGCTGCACTGTCTGAGGGTCAGTGCTAAGGGAGTGCAGCACTGTCGGAGGGTCAGTGCTGAGGGAGTGCTGCACTGTCGGAAGGTCAGTGTTGAGGGAGTGCTGCACTGTCGGAGGGTCAGTAATGAGCGAGTGTTGCACTGTCGGAAGGTCAGTACTGAGGGAGTGCTGCCCTGTCGGATGGTCAGTACTGAGGGAGTGCTGCCCTGTCGGAGGGTCAGTACTGAGGGAGGGCCGCACTGTTGGAGGGTCAGTACTGAGGGAGCGCCGCAGTGTCGGAGGGTCATTACTGAGGGAGTGCTGCACTGTCTGAGGGTCAGTGCTGAGGGAGTGCTGCACTGTCGCAGGGTCAGTCCTGAGGGAGTGCTGCACTGTCGCAGGGTCTTTACTGTGGGAGTTCTGCACTGTCAGAGGGTCAGTAATGAGCGAGTGTTGCACTGTCGGAGGGTCAGTGCTGAGGGAGTGCTGCACTGTCAGATGGACAGTACTGAGGGTGTGCTGCACTGTCAGAGGGTCAGTTCTGGGCGAGTGCTGCACTTTCGGAGGGTCAGTACTGAGAGAGTGTTGCACTGTCGGAGGGTCAGTACTGAGGGAATGCTGCACTGTCGGGGGGTCAGTGCTGAGGGAGTGCTGCACTGTTGGAGGGTCACAAATGTGGGAGTGCTGCACTGTCGGAGTGTCTTTACTGTGGGAGTGCTGCACTGTCGGAGGGTCAGTAATGAGCGAGTGTTGCACTGTCGGAGGGTCAGTACTGAGGGAGTGCTGCCCTGTCGGAGGGTCAGTGCTGAGGGAGTGCTGCACTGTCGGATGGTCAGTACTGTGGGAGTGCTGCACTGTTGGAGGGTCAGTACTGTGGGAGTGCTGCACTGTCGGAGGGTCAGTACTGAGGGAGCCCCGCAGTGTCAGAGGGTCATTACTGAGGGAATGCTGCAATGTCTGAGCGTCAGTGCTGAGGGAGTGCTGCTCTGTCGGAGGGTCAGTGCTGAGGGAGTGCTGCACTGTCGCAGGATCTTTACTGTGGGAGTGCTGCACTGTCGGAGGGTCAGTAATGAGCGAGTGTTGCACTGTCAAGGGAGTGCTGCACTTTCCGAGGGTCAGTACTGAGGGAGTGCTGCACTGTCAGAGGGTCAGTACTGAGGGAGTGCTGCACTGTCGGAGGGTCAGTACTGAGGGAGTGCTGCACTGTCGGAAGGTCAGTACTGAGGGGGTGCTGCACTGTCAGAGGGTCAGTACTGAGGGAGTGCTGCACTGTCAGAGGGTCAGTACTGAGGGGGTGCTGCACTGTCAGAGGGTCAGTACTGAGGGGTGCTGCACTGTCAGAGGGTCAGTACTGAGGGAGTGTTGCACTGTTGGAGGGTCAGTACTGAGGGAGTGCTCCACTGTTGGCGGGTCAGTGCTGAGGGAGTGCTGTACTGTCGGAGGGTCAGCACTGAGGGATCGTCGCTCTGTCAGAGGGTCAGTACTGAGGGAGTGCTGCACTGTCAGAGGATCAGTACTGTGGGAGTGCTGCACTGTCAGAGGGTCAGTACTGAGGGAGTGCTGCACTGTCAGAGGGTCAGTACTGAGGGAATGCTGCACTGTTAGAGGATCAGTACTGTGGGAGTGCTGCACTGTTGGAGGATCAGTACTGTGGGAGTGCTGCACTGTCGGAGGGTCCGTACTGAGGGAGTGCTGCACTGTCGGAGGGTTAATACTGAGGGAGTGCTGCACTGTCAGAGGGTCAGTGCTGAGGGATCGTCGCTCTGTCAGAGGGTCAGTACTGAGGGAGTGCTGCACTGTCAGAGGGACAGTACTGAGGGAGTGCTGCACTGTCGGAGTGTCTTTACTGTGGGAGTGCTGCACTGTCGGAGGGTCAGTAATGAGGGAGTGTTGCACTGTCGGAGGGTCAGCACTGAGGGAGTGCTGCATTGTCGGATGGTCAGTACTGTGGGAGTGCTGCACTGTCAGATGGTCAGTACTGTGGGAGTGCTGCACTGTCAGATGGTCAGTGCTGTGGGAGTGCTGCATTGTCAGAGATTCAGTACTGAGGGAGTGCTGCACTGTCAGAGGGACAGTTCTGGGTGAGTGCTGCACTTTCGGAGGGTCAGTACTGAGCGGGTTTTGCACTTTTGGAGGGTGAGTACTGAGGGAGTGCTGCACTGTCGGAGCGTCAGTACTGAGGGAGTGCTTCACTGTTGGATGGTCAGTACTGAGGGAGTGCTGCACTGTCAGAGGGTCAGTACTGAGGGAACGCTACACAGTAAGAGGGTCAGTGCTGAGGGAGTTCTGCACTGTTGGAGGGTCACAACTATGGGAGTGCTGCACTGTCGGAGGGTCAGTAATGAGCGAGTTTTGCACTGTCGGAGGGTCAGTACTGAAGGAGTGCTGCCCTGTCGGAGGGTCAGTGCTGAGGGAGTGCTGCACTGTCGGATGGTCAGTACTGTGGGAGTGCTGCACTGTTGGAGGGTCAGTACTGAGGGTGGGTCGCACTGTCGGAGGGTCAGTACTGAGGGAGAGACGCAGTGTCAGAGGGTCAGTTCTGGGCGAGTGCTGCACTTTCGGAGGGTCAGTACTGAGGGAGTGCCGCACTGTCAGAGGGTCAGTACAGAGTGAGGGCTGCACTGTCAGAGGGTCAGTACTGAGGGAGTGCTGCACTGTTGCAGGCTCAGTACTGAGGGAGTGCTGCACTGTCAGATGATCAGTACTGAGGGAACGCTGCACTGTCAGAGTGTCAATACTGAGTGAGTGCCGCACTGCCGGAGGGTCAGTACTGAGGGATCGTCGCACTGTCAGAGGGTCAGTACTGAGGGAGTGCTGCACTGTCAGATGGTCAGTACTGAGGGAGTGCTGCACTGTCGGAGGGTCAGTACTGAGGGAGTGCCGCACTGTCGGAGGGTCAGTACTGAAGGATTGCTGCACTGTAAGAGGGTCAGTACTGAGTGAGTGCTGCACTGCCGGAGGGTGAGTACTGAGGGAGTGCTGCACTGTCAGAGGGTCAATACTGAGTGACTGCTGCACTGCCGGAGGGTGAGTACTGAGGGATCGTCGCTCTGTCAGAGGGTCAGTACTGAGGGAGTGCTGCACTGTCGGAGGGTCAGTACTGAGGGAGTGCCGCACTGTCGGATGGTCAGTACTGAGGGAGTGCTGCATTTGTCAGAAGGTCAGTACTGAGGGAGTGCCTCACTGCCGGAGGGTGAGTACTGAGGGAGCGTCGCTCTGTCAGAGGGTCAGTACTGAGGGAGTGCTGCACTGTCAGAGGGTCAGTACTGAGGGAATGCTGCACTTGTCAGAAGGTCAGTACTGAGGGAGTGCCGCACTGACGGAGGGCCAGTACTGAGGGAGCGTCGCACTGTCAGAGGGTCAGTACTGAGGGAGTGCTGCACTGTCAGAGGGTCAGTACTGTGGGAGTGCTGCACTGTTGGAGGGTCAGTGCTTAGGGAGTGCCGCACTGCCGGAGGGTGAGTACTGAGGGAGCGTCGCACTGTCAGAGGGTCAGTACTGAGGGGGTGCTGCACTGTCAGACGGTCAGTACTGTGGGAGTGCTGCACTGTTGGAAGGTCTGTACTGAGGGAGTGTTGCACTGTTGGAGGGTCAGTGCTGAGGGAGTGCTGTACTGTCGGAGGGTCAGCACTGAGGGATCGTCGCTCTGTCAGAGGATCAGTACTGAGGGAGTGCTGCACTGTCAGAGGATCAGTACTGTGGGAGTGCTGCACTGTCAGAGGGTCAGTACTGAGGGAGTGCTACACTGTCAGAGGGTCAGTACTGAGGGAATGCTGCACTGTCAGAGGATCAGTACTGTGGGAGTGCTGCACTGTTGGAGGATCAGTACTGTGGGAGTGCTGCACTGTTGGAGGATCAGTACTGTGGGAGTGCTGCACTGTCGGAGGGTCCGTACTGAGGGAGTGCTGCACTCTCGGAGGGTTAATACTGAGGGAGTGCTGCACTGTCGGAGTGTCTTTACTGAGGGAATGCTGCACTGTCGGAGGGTCAGTAACGAGGGAGTGTTGCACTGTCGGAGTGTCAGCACTGAGGGAGTGCTGCATTGTCGGATGGTCAGTACTGTGGGAGTGCTGCACTGTCAGTTGTTCAGTACTGTGGGAGTGCTGCACTGTCAGAGGGTCAGTACTGAGGGAGTGCTGCACTGTCAGAGGGTCAGTTCTGGGCGAGTGCTGCACTTTCGGAGGGTCAGTACTGAGCGAGTGTTGCACTTTTGGAGGGTGAGTACTGAGGGAGTGCCGCACTGTCTGAGGATCAGTACTGAGGGAGTGCTGCACTGTCGGAAGGTCAGTACTGAGGGAGTGCTGCACTGCCGGATGGTCAGTACTGAGGGAGCGTCGCACTGTCAGAGGGTCAGTAGTGAGGGAGAGCTGCACTGTCAGAGGGTCAGTACGGAGGGAGTGCTGCACTGTCAGAAGGTCAGTACTGAGGGAGTGCTGCATTATCGGAGGGTCAGTACTGAGGGAGTGCTGTACTGACGGAGTGTCAGTACTGAGGGAGTGCTGCACTGTCGGAGGGTCAGTACTGAGGGACTGCCGTACTGTCGGAGGGTCAGTACTGAGGGAGTGCTGTACTGTCAGAGGGTGAGTACTGAGGGAGCGTCGCACTGTCAGAGGGTCAGGACTGAGAGAGTGTCGCACTGCCGGCGGGTCAGTACTGAGGGAGTGCTGCACTGTCAGAGGGTCAGTACTGAGGGAGTGTCGCACTGCCGGAGGGTCAGTACTGAGGGATCGCTGCACTATCAGAGGGTCAGTACTGAGTGAGTGCCGCACTGTCAGAGGGTCAGTACTTAGGGAGAGCTGTACTGTCGGAGGGTCAGTACTGAGGGAGTGCTGCACTGATGGAGGATCAGTTCTGAGGGAGCGCTGCACTGTCAGAGGGTCAGTACTGAGGGAGTGCTGCACTGTCAGAGGGTCAGTGCTGAGGGAGTGCAGCACTGTCAGAGGGCCAGTACTGAGAGAGTGCAGCACTGTCAGAGGGCCAGTACTGAGAGAGTGCAGCACTGTCAGAGAGTCAGTACTGAGAGAGAGCCACACTGTCGGTCAGTCAGTGCTGAGAGAGTGCTGCACTGTTGGAGGGTTAATATTGAGAGAGTGCTGCACTGTCAGAGGGTCAGTACTGAGGGAGTGCTGCACTGTTGGACGGTGAATATTGAGATAGTGCTGCACTGTCAGAGGGTCAGTGCTGAGAGAGTGCTGCACTGTTGGAGGGTCAGTGCTGAGAGAGTGCTGCACTGTCATTGATGTTTTATCTTTATCAGATGTTAAACTGAGGGCATTATCTCTCCTATCAGGTGCAAGGAAGAGAATCCAGAGCCACTTTTGAATCAGGTTAAGGGAGCTCTCCCTGGTCTGTGCTGATATTTATCCCTAACCAATATCACTATTTGATATGATTGGGTGGTTAATTTCATTGCTGAATGTGGGAACACTCTGTGTACAAAGTATTTAGGATATTTTCTAAATTCTAACAGTGACTACACTACAGGAGTGTTTACTTCACTGTGATGTGACTGGGATATCCGGAGATTATGAATAGCTGGAACTGAATATAAGGAGTTCCGATGTGGACTACATATGCTTTGATCCACTACAGATTTTGATTAATAATAGAGTGCAAATGTATTCTGATTCACTTTTGATCAAGTATTTCAATCATTATATTCCCACTTTACTGACCACTTGTGTTTTTGTCACTGTGTTTTACCTGTGAGATTTTTCACTTTTAGTACAAGATTGTTTAAAAAATTCAGAAGCCACCAGCCAGACTGTTCAATGTATTGGGATCAATTTAGTGTGAAGGAACTTAAAAAGCAACCATTAAATACAACAGCAACTCTGACGCACAGCAACCCGTTCTAAACAACAGGCACATAACTGGTAAATTACAGGGCAGTGGAAGGAATACTGTAGAGGGAGCTTTACTCTGTATCTAAACCAATGCTGTAACTGTCCTCGGAGTGTTTGATGGGAATAGTGTAGAGGGAGCTTTACTCTGTATCTAACCCCGTGCTGTACCTGTCCTGGGAGTGTTTGATGGGGACAGTGTAGAGGGAGATTTACTCTGTATCTAACCCATTGCTGTAAATGTCCTGGGAGTGTTTGATGGGGACAGTGTAGAGGGAGCTTTACTCTGTATCTAACCCCATGCTGTACCTGTCCTGGGAGTGTTTGATGGGGATAGTGTAGACGGAATTTACTCTGAATCTAACCACATGCTGTACATGTCCTGGGAGTGTTTGGTGGGGACAGTGTAGAGGGAGCTTTATTCTGTATCTAAACCCGTGCTGTACCTGTCCGGGGAGTGTTTGGTGGGGACGGTGTAGAGGGAGATTTACTCTGTATCTAACACCGTTCTGTACTTGTCCCGGGAGTGTTTGATGGGGAAAGTGTAGAGGGAGCTTTACTCTGTATGTAACCCTGTGCTGTACCTGTCCTGGGAGTGTTTGATGGGGACGGTGTAGAGGGAGCTTTACTCTGTATATAACACCGTGCTGTACCTGTCCTGGGAGTGTTTGATGGGGACAGTGTAGAGGGAGCTTTACTCTGTATCTAACCCCGTGCTGCATCTGCCCTGGGAGTGTTTGATGGGGACAGTGTAGAGGGAGCTTTACTCTGTATCTAACCCCGTGCTGTACCTGTCCTGGGAGTGTTTGATGGTGACAGTGTAGAGGGAGATTTAACCTCTATCTAACCCCGTGCTGTACCTGCCTTGAATTGTTTGATGGGGACAGTGTAGAGGAGGTTTACTCTGAATCTAACCCCGTGCTGTACCTGTCCTGGGAGTGTTGGATGGGGTTAGTGTAGAGGCAGCTTTACTCTCTGTCTAATCCCGTACTGTACATGTCCTCGGAGTGTTTGGTGGGGACGGTGTAGAGGGAGCTTTACTCTGTATCTAACCCTGTGCTGTACCTGTCCTGGGAGTGTTTGATAGGGATAGTGTTGACGGAACATTACTCTGTATATAACCCCGCGCTGTACCTGTCCGGGGAGTGTTTGGTGGGGACGGTGTAGAGGGAGATTTACTCTGTATCTAACACCGTTCTGTACTTGTCCCGGGAGTGTTTGATGGGGACAGTGTAGAGGGAGCTTTACTCTGTATCTAACCCCGTGCTGTATTTGTCCTGGGAGTGTTTGATGGGGACAGTGTAGAGGGAGCTTTACTCTGTATCTAACCCGGTGCTGTACCTGTCCTGGGAGTGTTTGATGGGGATAGTGTAGAGGGAAATTTACTCTGTACCTAACCCCGTGCTGTACCTGTCCAGAGTGTTTGTTGTGGATTGAGCTGAGGGAGATTTACTCTGTATCTAACACCGTTCTGTACTTGTCCCAGGAGCGTTTGATTGGGAGAGGGTAGAGGGAGCTTTAGTGTGTATCTAACCCTGTGCTGCACCTGCCCTGGGCGTGTTTGATGGGGACAGTGTAGAGGGAGCTTTACCCTCTTTCTAACCCCATGCTGTACCTGCCTTGAATTGCTTGATGGGGACAGTGTAGAGGGAGCTTTACTCTGTATCTAACCCCGTGCGGTATCTGTCCTGGGAGTGTTTGATGGGGACAGTGTAGAGGGAGCTTTACTCTGTATCTAACCCAGTGCTGTACCTGTCCTGGGAGTGTTTGAATGGGACAGTGTAGAGGGAGCTTTACTCTGTATGTAACCCTGTGCTGTACCTTTCCTGGGAGTGTTGGATGGGGACAGTGTAGAGGGAGCTTTACTCTCTGTCTAATCCCGTGCTGTACTTGTCCTGGGAGTGTTTGGTGTGGACGGTGTAGTGGGAGCTTTACTCTGAATCTAACCCTGTGCCATACCTGTCCTCGGAGTGTTGGATGGGGATAGTGTAGAGGCAGCTTTACTCTCTGTCTAATCCCGTACTGTACATGTCCTTGGAGTGTTTGGTGGGGACAGTGTAGAGGGAGCTTTACTCTGTATCTAACCCTGTGCTGTACCTGTCCTGGGAGTGTTTGATAGGGATAGTGTTGACGGTACATTACTCTGTATATAACCCCGTGCTGTACCTGTCCGGGGAGTGTTTGATGCTGACGGTGTAGAGGGAGATTTTCTCTTTATCTAAGCCCCTGCGGTAATTGTCCCCGGAGTGTTTGATGGGGACTGTGTAGAGGTAGCTTTACTCTGTAGCTAACCCCGTGCTGCATTTGCCCTGGGAGTGTTTGATGGGGACAGTGTAGAGGGAGCTGTATTCTATATCTAACCCCGTGCTGTACCTGTCCTGGGAGTGTTTGATGGGGACAGTGTAGAGGGAGCTTTACTCTGTATCTAACCCCGTGCTGTACCTGTCCTGGGAGTGTTTGATGGGGACAGTGTAGAGGGAGATTTACTCTTCATCTAACCCTGTGCTGTACCTGTCCTGGGAGTGTTTGATGGGGACAGTGTAGAGGGAGCTTTACTCTGTGTAACCCCGTGCTGTACCTGTCCTGGGAGTGTTTGATGGGGACAGTGCAGAGGGAGCTTTACTCTGTATCTAACCCCGTTCTGTGCCTGTCCTGGGAGTGTTTATTGGGGACGGTGCAGAGGGAGAATTACTCGGTATCTACCCCTATGCTGTACCTGTCCTGGGTTTGTTTATTGGGGACGGTGCAGAGGGAGATTTACTCTGTATCTAACCCCGTGCTGTATCTGTCCTGGGAGTGTTAGTTGGGGACTGTGCTGAGGGAGATTTACTCTGTATCTAACACCGTTCTGTACTTGTCCCGTGAGTGTTTGATTGGGACAGTGTCGAGGGAGATTTACTCTATATCTAACCCCGTGCTGTACCTGTGTTTGATGGGGACAGTGTAGAGGGAGCTTTTGTGTGTATCTAACCCCGTGCTGTACCTGTCCAGGAAATGTTTGATGGGGACTGTTTACAGGGAGCTTTACTCTGTATCTAACCCCGTGCTGTACCTGTCCTGGGAGTGTTCGATGGGGACAGTGTAGAGGGAGCTTTACTCTGTATCTAACCCCGTGCTGTACCTGTCCTGGGAGTGTTTGATGGGGACAGTGTAGAGGGAGCTTTACTCTGTATCTAACACCGTGCTGTATCTGTCCTGGGAGTGTTTGATGGGGACAGTGTAGAGGGAGCTTTACTCTGTATCTAACCCCGTGCTGTATCTGTCCTGGGAGTGTTTGATGGGGACAGTGTAGAGGGAGCTTTACTCTGTATCTAACCCCGTGCTGCATCTGCCCTTTGAGTGTTTGATGGGGACTTTGAAGTTGCAACTTTTCTCTGTATCTAACCCCGTGCTGTACCTGTCCTGGGAGTGTTTGATGGGGACTTTGAAGTCGGAACTTTACTCTGTATCTAACCCTGTGCTGTACCTGTCCTGGGAGTGTTTGATGGGGACTTTGAAGTCGGAACTTTACTCTGTATCTAACCCTGTGCTGTACCTGTCCTGGGAGTGTTTGATGGGGACTTTGAAGTCGGAACTTTACTCTGTATCTAACCCTGTGCTGTACCTGTCCTGGGAGTGTTTGATGGGGACAGTGTAGAGGGAGTTTTACTCTGTATCTAACCCCGTGCTGTACTTGTCCTGGGAGTGTTTGCTGGGGACTGTGCTGAAGGAGATATTCTCTGTATCTAACACCGTTCTGTACTTGTCCCGGGAGTGTTTGATTGGGATGGTGTGGAGGGAGCTTTACTCTGTATCTAACCCTGTGCTGTACCTGTTCTGGGAGTGTTTAATGGTGACAGTGTAGAGGGTGCTTTACTATGTATCTAAACCTGTGCTGTATCTGTCCTGGGATTGTTTGATATGGTTAGTGTAGATGGAGCTTTACTCTGTATCTAACTCCGTGCTGTACCTGTCCAGGAAATGTTTGATGGGGACTGTATAGAGGTAGCTTTACTCTGTATCTTAACCCTGTGCTTTTCCTGTCTTGGGAGTGTTTGATATGGTTGTGCAGATGGAGCTTCACCCTTTATCTTAACCCGTGCTGTATATGTCCTGGGAGTGTTTGTTGGGGAGATTGTAGAGGGAGCTTTACTCTGTATCTAATCCCGTGCTGTACCTGTCCTGGTAGTGTTTGTTGGGGATGTTTCTGAGGGAGCTTTACTCTGTATCTAACACCGTTCTGTACTTGACCCAGGAGTGTTTGTTTGGGACAGTGTAGAGCGAGCTTTAGTGTGTATCTAACCCTGGGCTGTACCAGTCCTGGGAGTGTTTGATGAGGACAGTGCAGAGGGCGCTTTACTCTGTATCTAACCCCGTGCTGTACCTGTCCTGGGAGTGTTTGATGCGGACTTTGAATTCGGAACTTTACTCTGCATCTAACCCTGTGCTGTACCTGTCCTGGGAGTGTTTGATGGGGACAGTGTAGAGGGAGCTTTACTCTGTATCTAACCCCGTGCTGTACCTGTCCTGGGAGTGTTTGATGGGGACAGTGTAAAGGGAGCTTTACTCTGTATCTAACCCCATGCTGTACCTGTCCTGGGAGTGTTTGATGGGGACCGTGAGAGGGAGCTTTACTCTGTATCTAACCCAGTGCTGTACCTGTCCTGGGAGTGTTTGATGTGGACAGTGTAGAGGGAGCTTTACTCTGTATTTAACCCCATGCTCTACCTGTCCTGGGAGTGTTTGATGGGGACAGTGTACAGGGAGCTTTACTCTGTATCTAACCCCGTGTTGTACCTGTCCTGGGAGTGTTTGATTGGGACAGTGTAGAGGGACCTGTATTCTATATCTAACCCCGTGCTGTACCTGTCCCGGGAGTGTTTGATGGGGACCGTGTAGAGGGAGGTTTACTCTGTATCTAACCTCGTGCTATACCTATCCTGGGATTGTTTGATGCAGAGAGTGTTGAAGGAGCTTTACTCTGCATCTAACCCTGTGCTGTACCTGTCCTGGGAGTGTTTGATGGGAACAGTGTAGAGGGAGCTTTACTCTGTGTAACCCCGTGCTGTACCTGTCCTGGGAGTGTTTGATGGGGACATTGTAGAGGGAGCTTTACTCTGTTTCTAACCCCGTTCTGTACCTGTCCTGGGAGTGTTTATTGGGGACGGTGCAGAGGGAGAATTACTCTGTATCTACCCCTGTGCTGTACCTGTCCTGGGATTGTTTGTTGGGGACTGTGCTGGTGGAGATTTACTCTGTATCTAACCCTGTGCTGTACCTGACCTGGGAGTGTTTGGTGGGGACGGTGTTGACGGAAGTTTACTCTGTATCTAACCCCGTGCTGTATCTGTCCTGGGAGTGTTAGTTGGGGACTGTGCTGAGGGAGATTTACTCTGTATCTAACGCCGTTCTGTACTTGTCCCGCGAGTGTTTGATTGGGACAGTGTAGAGGGAGATTTACTCTATATCTAACCCCGTGCTGTACCTGTTCTGGGAGTGTTTGATGGGGACAGTGTAGAGGGAGCTTTACTCTTTATCTAACCCTGTGCTGTACCTGTCCTGGGAGTGTTCGATGGGGACAGTGTAGAGGGAGCTTTACTCTGTATCTAACCCCGTGCTGTACCTGTCCTGGGAGGGTTTAATGGGGACACTGTAGAGGGAGCTTTACTCTGTATCTAACCCCGTGCTGTACCTGTTCTGGGAGTGTTTGATGGGAACTTTGAAGTCGGAACTTTACTCTGCATCTAACCCCGTGCTGCACCTGTCCTGGGAGTGTTTTTTGGGGACGGTGCAGAGGGAGATTTACTCTGTATCTAACCTCGTGCTATATCTGTCCTGGGAGTGTTGGATGGGGACAATGTAGAGGGCGCTTTACTCTGTATCTAACCACGTGCTGTACCTGTCCTGGGAGTGTTTGATGGGGATGGTGTAGACGGAACTTCACTCTGTATCTAACCCCATGCTGTACCTGTCCTGGGAGTGTTTATTGGGGACAGTGCAGAGGGAGATTTACTCTGTATCTAAACCCGTGCTGTAACTGTCCTAGGATTGTTAGATGGGGGACGGTGTAGAGGGAGATGTTCTCTGTATCTAACCCCGTGCTGTACCTACCCTGGGGTTGTTTGATGGGGACAGTGTAGAGGGAGCTTTACTCTGTATCTAACCCCGTGCTGTACCTGTCCTGGGAGTGTTTGATGGGAACAGTGTAGAGGGAGCTTTACTCTGTATCTAACCCTGTGCTGTACCTGTCCTCGGAGTGTTTGATGGGGACAGTGTAGAGGGAGATTTACTCTGTATCTAACCCCATGGTGTACCTGTCCTGGGAGATTTTGGTGGGGACGGCGCAGAGGGTGCTTTATTCTGTATCTAACCCCGTGTTGTACCTGTCCTGGGAGTGTTTGATGGGGACAGTATAGAGGTAGCTTTACTCTGTATCTTAATCCTGTGCTTTTCCTGTCCTGGGAGTGTTTGATATGGTTGTGCAGATGGAGCTTTACCCTGTATCTTAACCCGTGCTGTACCTGTCCTGGGAGTGTTTGATGGGGACGGTGTAGAGGGAGTTTTACTCCGTATCTAATCCCGTGCTGTACCTGTCCTGGGAGTGTTTGTTGGGGAGAGTGTAGAGGGAGCTTTACTCTGTATCTAATCCCGTGCTGTACCTGTCCTGGTAGTGTTTGTTGGGGATGGTTCTGAGGGAGTTTTACTCTGTATCTAACACCGTTCTGTACTTGACCCAGGAGTGTTTGTTTGGGACAGTGTAGAGCGAGCTTTAGTGTGTATCTTACCCCGTGCTGTACCTGCCCTGGGAGTGTTTGATGGGGACAGTGTAGAGGGCGCTTTACTCTGTATCTAACCCCGTGCTGTACCTGTCCTGGGAGTGTTTGATGGGGACAGTTTAGAGGGAGCTTTACTCTGTATCTAACCCCATGCGGTATGTCTTTGGAGTGTTTGAAAGGGAGAGTGTAGAGGGAGCTTTACTCTGTATCTAACCCCGTGCTGTACTTTTCCTGGGAGTGTTTTTTGGGGACGGTGCAGAGGGATATTTACTCTGTATCTAACCTCGTGCTGTACCTGTCCTGGGAGTGTGTGATGGGGACAATGTAGAGGGCGCTTTACTCTGTATCTAACCCCGTGCTGTACCTGTCCTGGGAGTGTTTGATGGGGATGGTGTAGATGGAACTTCACTCTGTATCTAACCCCATGCTGTACCTGTCCTGGGAGTGTTTATTGGGGACAGTGCAGAGGGAGATTTACTCTGTATCTAAACCCGTGCTGTACCTGTCCTGGGAGTGTTTGCTGGGGACTGTGCTGAAGGAGATATTCTCTGTATCTAACACCGTTCTGTACTTGTCCCGGGAGTGTTTGATTGGGATGGTGTGGAGGGAGCTTTAGTGTTTATCTAACCCTGTACTGTATCTGCCCTAGGAGTGTTTGATGGGGACCGTACTGAGGGAGCTTTACCCGGTATCTAAACCTTTGCTGCACCTGCGCTGGGAGTGTTTGATGGGGACAGTGTAGAGGGAGCTTAACTCTGTATCTAACCCCGTGCTGTACCTGTCCTGAGTGTGTTTGATGGGGACAGTGTAGAGGGAGCTTTACTCTATATCTAACCCCGTGCTGTACCTGTGCTGGGAGTGTTTGATGGGTACGGTGTAGAGGGAGATTTACTCTGTATCTAACCCCGTGCTGTACCTGTCCTGAGTGTGTTTGATGGGGACAGTGTAGAGGGAGCTTTACTCTGTATATAACCCCATGCTGTACCTGTCCTGGGAGTGTTTGATGGGGACGGTGTAGAGGGAGTTTTACTCCGTATCTAATCCCGTGCTGTACCTGTCCTGGGAGTGTTTGTTGGGGAGAGTGTAGAGGGAGCTTTACTCTGTATCTAATCCCGTGCTGTACCTGTCCTGGGAGTGTTTGTTGGGGATGGTTCTGAGGGAGCTTTACTCTGTATCTAACACCGTTCTGTACTTGACCCAGGAGTGTTTGTTTGGGACAGTGTAGAGCGAGCTTTAGTGTGTATCTAACCCTTTGGTGTACCTGTCCTTGGAGTGTTTGATGGGGACAGTGTTGAGGGAGCTTTACCCTCTATCTAACCCCGTGCTGTACTGTCCTGTGAGTATTTGATGGTGACAGTGTAGAGGGAGCTTTACTATGTATCTTAACATGTGCTGTATCTGTCCTGGGATTGTTTGATATGGTAAGTGTAGATGGAGCTTTACTCTGTATCTAACTCCGTGCTGTATCTGTCCAGGAAATGTTTGATGGGGACAGTGTACAGGGAGCTTTACTCTGTATCTAACACCGTGCTGTACCTGTCCTGGGAGTGTTTGATGGGGACAGTGTAGAGGGAGCTTTACTCTGTATCTAACCCCGTGCTGTACCTGTCCTGGGAGTGTTTATTGGGGACTGTGCTGAGGGAGATTTACTCTGTATCTAACACCGTTCTGTACTTGTCTCGGGAGTGTTTGACTGGGACAGTGTAGATGGAGCTTTAGTGAGTATCTAACCCTGTGCTGTACCTGTCCTGGGAGTATTAGATGGGGGACGGTGTAGAGGGAGCTTTACTCTGTATCTAACCCTGTGCTGTACCTGTCCTCGGAGTGTTTGATGGGGACAGTGTAGAGGGAGATTTACTCTGTATCTAACCCCATGGTGTACCTGTCCTGGGAGTTTTTGGTGGGGACGGCGCAGAGGGTATTTTATTCTGTATCTAACCCCTTGTTGTACCTGTCCTGGGAGTGTTTGATGGGGACAGTATAGATGGAGCTGTAATCTGTATCTAACCCCGTGCTGTACCTGTCCTGGGAGTGTTTGATGGGGGCAGTGTAGAGGGAGCTTTACTCTGTATCTAACCCCGTGCTGTACCTGTCCTGGGAGTGTTTGATGGGGACGGTGTAGAGGGAGCTTTACTCTGTATCTAACCCCGTGCTGTACCTGTCCTGGGAGTGTTTGATGGGGACAGTGTAGAGGGAGCTTTACTCTGTATCTAACACCGTTCTGTACCTGTCCCGGGAGTGTTTGATGGGGACAGTGTAGAGGGAGCTTTACTCTGTATCTAACACCGTTCTGTACCTGTCCCGGGAGTGTTTGATGGGGACAGTGTAGAGGGAGTTTTACTCTGTATCTAACCCAGTGCTGTATCTGTTCTGGGAGTGTTTGATGGGGACAGTGTACGAGGGAGCTTTACTCTGTACCTAACCCCATGCTGTACCTGCTGGGAGTGTTTGATGTGGACAGTTTAGAGGGAGCTTTACTCTGTATCTAACCCCGTGCTGTACCTGTCCTGGGAGTGTTTATTGGGGACGGTGCAGTGAGATCTCTACTCTTTATCTAACCTTGACTTGTACCTGTCCTGGGAGTGTTTGTTGGGGACGGTGCTGAGGGAGCTTTATGTTGTATCTAACCCCGTGCGTTACCGGTCCTGGGAGTGTTTGATGGGTCAGTGTAAAGGGAGCTTTACTCTGTATCTAACCCTGTGCTGTACCTGTCCTGGGAGTGTTTGATGGGGACAGTGTAGAGGGAGCTTTACTCTGTATCTAACCCCGTGCTGCATTTGGCCTGGGAGTGTTTGATGGGGACAGTGTAGAGGGAGCTTTACTCTGTATCTAACCCTGTGCTGTACCTGTCCTGGGAGTATTTGATGGGTCAGTGTAGAGGGAGCTTTACTCTGTATCTAACCCTGTGCTGTACCTGTCCTGGGAGTGTTTGATGTGGATAGTGTAGAGGGAGCTTTACTCTTTATCTAACCCTGTCCTGTACCTGTCCTGGTAGTGTTTGTTGGGGACGGTACTGATGGAGCTTTACTCTGTATCTAAAACCATTCTTTACTTGTCCCGGGAGTGTTTGATTGGGACAGTGTACAGGGAGCTTTAGTGTGTATCTAACCCTGTGCTGTACCAGTTTTAGAAGTGTTTGATGGGGACAGTGTTGAGGGAGCTTTACCCAGTATCTAACCCCGTGCTGTACCTTCCCTGGGAGTGTTTGTTGGGGCCCGTGTAGAGGGAGCTTTACTCTGTATCTAACCCCGTGCTGTACCTGTCCTGGGAGTGTTTGATGGGGACAGTGTAGAGGGAGCTTTGCGCTGTATCTAAACCCGTGCTGTACATGTCCTGGGAGTGTTTGATGGGGGCATTGCAGTGGGAGCTTTAATCTGTATCTAACCCCGTGCTGTACCTGTCCTGGGTGTTTTTATTGGGGATGGTGCAGAGAGAGCTTTACTCTGTATCTAACCTTGACCTGTACCTGTGCTGGGAGTGTTTGTTGGGGATGGTTCTGAGGGAGCTTTACTCTGTATCTAACACCGTTCTGTACTTGTCCCGGGAGTGTTTGATTGGGACAGAGTAGAGGGAGAATTAGTGTGTATCTAACCCCGTGCTGTACCAGTCCTGGGAGTGTTTGATGAGGACAGTGTAGAAGGAGCTTTACTCTGTATCTAAACCCGTGCTCTACCTGTCCTAGGATTGTTTGATGGGGCAGTGCAGAGGGAGCTTTACTCTGTATCTAACCCCGTGCTGTACCTGTCCTTGGAGTTTTCGAAGGGGACGGTGTAGAGGGAACTTTGCTCTGTATCTAACCTTGACTTGTACCTGTCCTGGGAGTGTTTGTTGGGGACGGTGCTGAGGGAGCTTTATGTTGTATCTAACACCGTGCTGTACCTGTCCTGGGAGTGTTTGATGGGGACAGTGTAGAGGGAGCTTTGCTCTGTATCTAAACCCGTGCTGTACATGTCCTGGGAGTGTTTGATGGGGCATTGCAGTGGGAGCTTTAATTTGTATCTAACCCCGTGTTGTACCTGTCCTGGGAGTGTTTGATGGGGCATTGCAGTGGGAGCTTTAATCTGTATCTAACCACGTGTTGTACCTGTCCTGGGAATGTTTGATGGGGACGGTGTAGAGGGAGCTTTACTCTGTATCTAACCCCTGCTGTAGCTGTCCTGGGAGTGTTTGATGGGGACAGTGTAGAGGGAGCTTTACTCTGTATCTAACCCCTGCTGTACCTGTCCTGGGAGTGTTTGATGGGGACAGTGTAGAGTGAGCTTTACTCTGTATCTAACCCTGTGCTGTACCTGTCCTGGGATGTTTGATGGGGACAGTGTAGAGGGAGCTTTAGTCTGTATCCAACCCCGTGCTTTACCTGTCCTGGGACTGTTTGTCGGGATGGTGCTGAGGGAGCTTTACTCTTTATTTAACACCGTTCTGTACTTGTCCCGGGAGTGTTTGATGGGGACAGTGTAGAGGGATCTTTAGTGTGTATCTAACCCTGTGCTGTACCTGTCCTGGGAGTGTTTGATGGGGACAGTGTAGCAGGAGCTTTTTCCTCTATCTAACCCCGTGCTGTACCTGTCCTAGGAGTGTTTGTTGGGGACAGTGTAGAGGGAGATTTACTCTTTATCTAAGCCTGTGTTGTACCTGTCCTGGGAGTTTTTGATGTGGACAGTGTAGAGGGTACTTTACTCTGTATCTAACCCCGTGCTGTACCTGTCCTGGGAGTGTTTGTTGGGGACAGTGTGGAGGGAGCTTTACTCTGTATCTAACACCGTTCTGTATTTGTCCTGGGAGTGTTTGATTGGGACAGTGTAGAGGGAGCTTTAGTGTTTATCTAACCCTGTACTGTATCTGCCCTAGGAGTGTTTGATGGGGACCGTTCTGAGGGAGCTTTACCCGGTATCTAAACCTTTGCTGCACCTGCGCTGGGAGTGTTTGATGGGGACAGTGTAGAGGGAGCTTTACTCTGTATCTAACCCCGTGCTGTACCTGTCCTGAGTGTGTTTGATGGGGACAGTGTAGAGGGAGCTTTACTCTGTATCTAACCCCGTGCTGTACCTGTCCTGAGTGTGTTTGATGGGGACAGTGTAGAGGGAGCTTTACTCTGTATATAACCCCATGCTGTACCTGTCCTGGGAGTGTTTGATGGGGACAGTGTAGAGGAAGATTTACTCTGTATCTCACCCCATGCTGTACCTGTCCTGGGAGTGTTTGATGGGGACAGTGTAGAGGGAGCTTTACTCTGTATCTCCTCCTGTGCTGTACCTGTCCTTGGAGTGTTTTATGGGGACAGTATAGATGGATGTTTACTCTGTATCTAACCCTTACTTGTACCTGTCCTGTGAGTGTTTGTTATGGATGGTGCTGAGGGAGCTTTACTTTGTATCTAACACCGTTTTGTACTTGTCCTGGGAGTGTTTGTTGGGGCAATGCTGAGGGACCTTTATCCGCTATCTAACCCCGTAGTGTACCTGTCCTGGGAGTGTTCGATGGCGACGGTGTAGAGGGAGCTTTACTTTGTATCTAACCCCGTGCTGTACCTGACTTGAAGTGTTTAATGGGGACAGTGTAGAGGGACCTTTAGTCTGTATCTAACGCCGTGCAGCATCTGCCCTGGGAGTGTTTGTTGGGGACAGTGTAGAGGGGGCTTTTCTCTGTATCTAACCCCGTGCTGTACCTGTCCTGGGAGTGTTTGATGGGGACAGTGTAGATGGAGCTTTACTCTGTATCTAACCTCGTGCTGTATCTCTCCTGGGAGTGTTTGATGGAGACAGTGTAGAGGGAGCTTTACTCTGTATCTAACCCGTGCTGCACCTGTCCTGGGAGTGTTTGATGTGGACAGTGTAGAGGGAGCTTTACTCTGTATCTAACCCCGTGCTGTACCTGTCCTGGGAGTGTTTGATGGGGACAGTGTAGAGTGAGATTTACTCTATATCTAACCCTGTGCTGTATCTGTCCTGGGAGTGTTTGATGGGGACAGTGTAGAGGGAGCTTTACTCTGTATCTAACCCTGGACTGTACCTGTCCTGGGAGTGTTTTATTGGGACAGTGTAGAGGGAGCTTTACTCTGTATCTAACCCCGTGCTGTACCTGCCCTGGGAGTGTTTGATGGGGACAGTGTAGAGGGAGCTTTACTCTGTATCTAACCCCGTGCTGTACCAGTCCTGGGACTGTTTGATGGGGACAGTGTAGAGGGAGCTTTACTCTGTATCTAACCCCGTGCTGTACCTGTCCTGGGAGTGTTTGATGGGGACAGTGTAGAGGGAGCTTTACTCTGTATCTAACCCCGTGCTGTACCTGTCCTGGGAGTGTTTGATGGAGACAGTGTAGAGGGAGCTTTACTCTGTATCTCACCCCGTGCTGTACCTGTCCTGGGAGTGTTTGATGGAGACAGTATAGAGGGAGCTTTACTCTGTATCTAACCCCGTGCTGTACCTGTCCTGGGAGTGTTTGATGGGGACAGTGTAGAGGGAGATTTACTCCCTATCTAACCCCGTGCTGTACCTGTCCTGGGAGTGTTTGATGGGGACAGTGTAGAGGGAGCTTTACTCTGTATCTAACCCCGTGCTGTCCCTGTCCTGGGAGTGTTTGATGGAGACAGTATAGAGGGAGCTTTACTCTGTATCTAACCCCGTGCTGTACCTGTCCTGGGAGTGTTTGATGAGGACAGTGTAGAGGGAGATTTACTCTGTATCTAACACCGTGCTGTACCTGTCCTGGGAGTGTTTGATGGGGACAGTGTAGAGGGAGATTTACTCTGTATCTAACCCCGTGCTGTACCTGTCCTGGGAGTGTTTGATGGGGACGGTGTAGAGGGAGCTTTACTCTGTATCTAACCCTGTGCTGTACCTGTCCTGGGAGTGTTTGATGGGGACGGTGTAGAGGGAGCTTTACTCTGTATCTAACCCCATGCTGTACCTTTTTTGGGAGGGTTTGATGATAATATTCATTGCCGATTTTTTTTCTGAAGCTCTGTAGAAGTTTGCTGTCCCTCAGTGTTGTGCAGTTTGTCTGCACCAGGATACACTTTCGCTCTTATCTGTCGCCTGTGTCTGGTTCCATTAGTTCATTGTTGGTGATGCATGTAATGGATGATTAAAAGGTTTCTTATTTTCTCGGATAATCTGATTTTTCTGATTAGTCCATGCAGTGTATCTATGCAGTCCTTCTCCTCAGAGTGTGAGTCAGTGTTCGCTGTGAGTAAAGCCATCCTGTAAGTGAGCTAACTCAGTTTGGAGAATGCATTAGTGAAATGAGATTCTTACAAAAAGAAAAGAACTGGAAGATCCGGGAAGATCCAGTGAGGCTGGAGAGAGCTGGCCAACTCCAAGTCTTCTTCCCCCTTCTATTCCCGAACTCCACCCAAATCAATTCCATTCTCACACACCCTCAGGGCATCTCTACAGTGCATCACTGCCTGAAGCACTTCATCAACAGTGGCAGTATTTGTAAAATCAAAGTTTAACCTTTTCTAATTAGGTTGCTTTTGCTCTCCCGTACATTTCATCTCCTCCCAAAACTCACGTATCATTGAATCACAGAATAGTTACAGCACAGAGGAAGCACTTTGTCCATCGTCTCTGTGCTGACCCTCTGAAGGGTCAGTTCACCTACTGCCACTCCGCTCCCCTCTCCCTGTGACCACACACATGCTTTCTTTTTGGATAATTATCCAATTCCCTTTGGAAAGCCTCGATTGACCCTGCCTCCAGCGCACTCTCAGACAGCACATTCCAGAAGATAACCACTCGATATGTGAAACAGTTTCTCCTCATGTTACCATTGCCTTTTTAAAATCAATTATCTTAAATCTGTGCCTTGATCCTTCCACCAATGGGAACAGTTTCTCCCTATCAACTCTGTCCCAGAACCCTCATGATTTCAAACACCTCTATCAAACCTCCTCTCAACCTCCTCTTCTCCCAGGAAAACATTCCCAACTTCTCCAGTCTGGCTTCATAACTGAAGCTCTTCACCCCTGGAACCATTCTTGTGATTTTTTTCTGCACTCTCTGCAATGCCTTCACATCCTTTCCTGAAGTGTGATGCCCACAACTGGACATGATATTTCAGTTGATGACAAGTGATTATCCAAGTTTAACATAACTTCCTTATTTTTGTACTCTATACCCGTATTGTTAAAGGCTAGGACAAACATACAAACATATGGATTAGGGGCAGGAGGAAGCCATTCAGCCCCTCGAGCCTGCTCCACCATTCAACAAGATCATGGCTGATCTGATTGTGGCTTTAACTCCACTTTCCTGGCCACTCCGATACCTTTTGACTTCCTTGTCAATCATGAATCTATCCAACTCGCTCTGAGAGAAAAAAAGTTCTCCTCATCTCTGTCTTAATTGGAAGACCTCTCTTTTTCAAACTGTCCCCTAGTTCTAGTCTCTCCCACAAGGGGAAAACATCCTTTCAGCATCCACCCTGTCAAGACCCCACAGGATCTTATATGTTTCACTAAGATCACCTCTCAGTCTTCTAAACTCCTATGGGCACAGGTCCAATCTCTCTTCAAAAGATAAGCCCCTCATCCCAAGTATCAGTCGAGTGAACCTTCTCTGAACTGCTTCTAATGTATTTATATCGTTTCTTAAATAAGGAGACCAAAACTGTATACAGTGCTCCAGATGTGGTCTCACCAATGCCCTGTACAACTGTAGCAAAACATCCCTACTTTTATATTCCATTCCCCTTGCAATAAACAACACTCCATTTGCCTTCCTAATCACTCGCTGTACCTGCATCCTATGTTTTTGTGATTCATATACCACGATACCTAGATCCTTCTGTATCTCAGAGTTCTGCAATCTTTCCACATTGAAATATATGCTCCTTTTTATTCTTCCTGTCAAAGTGGACAAATTCACATTTTCCCACATTCTAATTTTTTGCCCAGTCACTTAACCTGCCTATATCCCTTTGCAGACTCCTTATGTCCTCTTCACAACTTACTTTCCTACCTATCTTTGTCATCAGCAAATTGAAAAATGATATATTCAGTCCCTTCATCCAAGTCATTGATATGGATTGTAAATAGTTGAGGTTCCATCACTGCTCCCTGTTGCATTCCACTTATTACATCCTGTTTATCCCTAGTCTGTTTTCTGTTAGCTAACCATCTTCCATCCGTGCTAATATGTTATCCCTACACCATGAGCCCTTGATGTGGCAATGCCATTTGGAAATCCACGTACACCACATCTACAGGTTCCCCTTTATCTACACTGCTTGTTAGTTCCTCAATGAACGCTGATAAACTAGTCAAACACAATTTCCCTTTTACAAAACAGTGTTGACTCTGTCTGATTGCAGTGAGATTTTCTAAATGACCGCTATAACATCCTTCATAATAGGTTCCAGCATTTTTCTTATGATGTTAAGCGAACTGGCCTGTAGTTTCCAGCTTTCTGTCTCCCTCCTTTCTTGATTGGAGGAGTCACATTTGCTATTTTCCAATCTGATGGGACCTTTCCCGAATCTAGGGAATTTTGGAAAATTAAAACCAATGCATCTACTATCTCAGCAGTCTTTTGAGACTCTAGGATGAAGTCTATCAGGATCTGGGGACCTGTCAGCTTTTAGTCCTAACAATTTCCTCAGGCCTCTTTTCCTGTTGGAGGCAGGGACTTCCCAGGGGTCCAGCACTCAGAGGACAGCTAGATGATGAGCCTCTGGACTTGGTCATACCTCAGTTGCTGGAGCTGCAAAGACAAGCTCGGGAACATCAGGAAGGGATGTCCACTGCACTCCTCAGATTGCAAGGCACGATGGAGGAGTCTGTCCGCCTTCAGTCTGAGGTGATAGCACCGGTATGTCAACACACTGAAGTCAACACTGGCAGAATGGCAGTCGCCATGGAAACCTTGGTCCAGGACATTGGTCCAGCACTGCTCCGCGGGCTGAACTCCATCACTGATGCCCTCCATGTCCCTGTGGTGCCAAATCCTGCAGCAGGTGGCAGATGTGACTGACCCCAGACATGGGCAGTCCTGAGCATCACTGGCTCTTGGCCATCTGCAGGAATGAAAGGCGGTGTCTAAAGAGCCTGGGTCTAGCAAGGCACCGACCAGCGATGGCTCGCTGTGGCTCTTCAGCAGCGTGTGTGGGATCCCCAGCTGCTCCTTCTTCCTGAGGGTGCTGCTCCTCCCTCTGTCCAGCCAGGAGCCTCTGTCACTCTCTTCTCCATTGTCTCTGCTCTCTGTAGGCCACGAGGCACACAGCTAGGTCACCAGACTCCACGATCCTGATGTACTCCTCCTGCAGCATGAAAGAGAGAGACGCGTGGGTTGTCTAGGGTGCACCAAGAACTTCTCTTGGTTAATTCTGAAGACGCCTTCACACATCCTGGAGAGCGCTGACCAGCACTTGGAGGGCCAGAGTTTAGTGCGCTGCATGGCTGCCCGAAACCCCACCCATCTCCGCCCCACTCCACCTGACCGATTGGCAGCAGCTTTGCCCATTGGACTGCAGGCTGTGCTCTCAGCTCAGACACAGGCATTCTCCTAACCCACACTGCAAAGCTGCACTGTTAGCTTCAACCATGGGGGAGACGGGTCCAAACCGGGATGCTGACATTACAAGGGGCTGTGAGCACCTCCAGCAGTGACTGCTCCATGTCCAGCGTCAGCAAGGAGATTGTGCACCGTGTCCAGTCATCCCACTGTTCTGCCGTCCACTAAAACACTTATTAGTTTTCCGTCTGTGCCCGAAGGGTGAAAAGCTCTGGAGCATTTAGTGGCACTTCCATGCCTCTGTGTTGTTGAGTGAGCAGAGAAGCTGGAGGCCCGGCACAAACACATCAGTGTGGCTGCACCTGAACTGTCTCAGCTGTGGAGGAATGGTCACTTTATATAAGGTTTCCCTAATGTGGGGCCATTTTCCTCATCCCCCACCCGCGGATACTTGTGCGAGGCAGTCCTTACCCGGCACCGCACTGTCAGCAGCCGGGAATGAGCCACCGCCTGTGGCCTCGCCTGAATGTGCAGCGCCTCAGTCCTGGTGAGGGCTGGGTAGTGTTCCTGCGCACTCAGCTCCGAGTTTGCCTCGAGGCGCAGCCCGGCAGGTGCTCACCTTATATACACTGTGCCCAGATGATTCAGCGCGGGGGGATAATTCTGGCGAGCTGGGCTTATAATGATATGCAGATGTATAACAGGGAAGTTCCTGATGTCCAATGGCAGGAAACTGCCATTGATGGGCAGAATGGATGATGCAAACCTCTTCCACGATGCCGTGAAACTGATTTCTGGCCTTCCCACCATACTGCCTGCTCACACCCACCATACGCCCGGCACTAACGGGCACTAACGGGCAAGGGCATTTCCACCCACTATCTTTAACCACGATGGTACCTCCCTCTCCTACACAGCCTTTCTTTCTTCCTCACTGGAATGTACCTTTGCTGAGTGTCATGAATTATCCCTTTAAATGTCTGAAACTGCATCTCTACTAAATTACATTATCCCTTAACTTAATTTCCCAGTTCACTTTAGCTAACTGTCTTCATACTCTCATAGTTGCCTTTAGTTAAGTTTAAGACCCACACTTCTCTCCCTCAAACTGAATGCAAAGTTCAAACATGTTATGATCACTACTACCTAGGGGCACCTTTACTATGAGGTCACTAATTAATCCTGTCTCATTGCTACCTCAGCATTCTGTAGCCTTTACTAATCACTCTCTCCATCCAGCCTGCCACCTTCAAAGGTCTGTGCACCTATACCCACCCCGCCCCACCCCCCACCCCCACCCCCCCCCCCCCGCCCCGGTCCCTGTGCTCCTCCACCCCTTTTAGAATTGTTTTATATTGTCTCTGCAGTCTTCCTGCCTAAATGAATCTCTTCACATTTCTCTGCATTAAATTTCATCTGCCTCTTGTTTGCCAATTCCCCCAATCTGTCGATGTCATTTTGAACTTCTACACTATCGTCCTCACAGTTCACAATACTTCCAAGTTTTGTATCAACCGCAAATTTTGAATTTATGCCCTGTACACCTAGGTCTAGGTGGTTTATATATATCAGGAAAAGCAAGGGTCCCAATACTGACCCCTGGGGAACTCTACTACAAACCTGCTTCCAGCCCGAATAATATCCATTAATCATTACTCTCTGTTTCCTGTCACTCAGCCAATTTCATATCCATGTTGTCACTGTCCCTTTTATTCCATGAGCTGTAACTTTGCCCACCAGTCTGTTGTGCAACACCAAATCAAATGCCTTTTGGAAGTCCACGTACACCACATCAACAGCATTGCCCTCATCAACCCTCTCTTACCTCATCAAAAAACTGAAGAATTTAGTTAAACACAATTTGCTCTTAACAAATCCGTGCTGGCTTTCCTCAATTAACCCACGTTTTGTTCTGAATAATTGTTTCCTGAATCTTGCCCACCACTGAAGTTAAACTGACTGGTCTGTAATTGTTGGGCTTATCCTGACAACCTTTTTTGAACAAGGGAGTAATGTTTGTAATTCTCCAGTCCTCTGGCACCACCCCTCAGTCTAAGAAAATCCGAAAGATTATGGCCAGCGCTTCTGCAATTTCCACTCTCACTTCCTGCAATATCCTTGGAAGTATCTCATCTGGTCCCGGTGCTTTATCAACTTTAACCACAGACAAGCCTATCCAATACCTCCTCCCTTTCAATTTTAAACCCTTCAAGTGTCTGATTTACCTCCTCTTTCACCATGACCTAGGCAACATCTGCTTCCTTGGTAAAGACAGATGCAGAGTATTCATCTAACGTCCCAGCTATGTCTCCTGCCTCCATGTGTAAATCCCATTTTTGATCCCTAATCAGCCCTACCCCTCCTTTTAAGATCCTTTTACTATTATTTACTTATTGGATGCTTTTAGACTCCCCCTGATGTTAGCTGCTAATCTCTACTCAGGCTGTTTCTTTGCTTCTCTTATTTGCTTTTTCAATTCCCCTCTGAACCTTCAATATTCAGCCTGGTTCTCAGTTGTATTATCCACCCGACATCTGTCACAAGCACACTCTTCCTGTTTCATCTTAACCGCCATGTGTTTTGTCATTCAGGAAGTTCTAGATTAGTTTGTCCCATCTTTCTCCTCTGTGGGAATGTATCTTTCCTGTACTCAAACTATCTTTTCTTTAAAAGCAGCCCTTTGTTCAGTTACAGTTTTTTCTGCTAATCTTTGATTCCAGTTTATCTCGGTCGGATCCATTCTTACCCCATTGAAGTTGGCTTTCCCCCAGTTAATTATTCTTACTCTGGATTGCTCATGTCCTTCTCCATAGCCAGTGTAAAGCTTACAATACAATGATCACTGTCCTCTAAATGCTCTCCAGCTGACACTCGATCCACTTGGCCCTCCATGTTCCCAAGAACCAGGTCTAGCAGTGCCTCCTTTCTCACTGGACCGGAAACATACTGCTGTCGAAAATTTTCCTGAACATACTCTAGGTACTCTTGCCCCTCTCTGCTCTTTACACTAACACTACCCCAGTATATATTCGACTTTCAAAGTCTTCCAATATAACTACTCTATAATTCTTGTTCTTCTCTTGAATTTCTTTGTAAATTTATTTCTCTACATCTTTCCCACTAGTTGGTGGCTTATAGATTACACCGAGCAGTGTTTTTGTTCCTGAGCTCCAGCCAAATAGTTTCTGTCCTTGAGCCCCTGGGACATCCTTTCTCCAGCACTGCAATGTTCTTCTTAATCAATACTACCAGCCGCTCCCCCCCCCCACAACACCCCCCCCCCCCACCCCCCAACACCACTCCCCCCACCCCTCTCTCTCTCCTGCCATCACTCTCTTTCCTGAACATCTTGTAATCAGGAATATTTAACACTCAGTCCTGCCCTTCTTCCAGCCAGGTCTCTGTTATCACAGCAATTTTATATTTCTACATGGCAATCTGCATCTGCAACTCTCCAGTCTTATTTACCATGCTACATGTGTTCATGTACATGCACTACAATCCTAATTTAGAAACACCTGTCTGGTACCCTAACTATCAAATCACCTGTCACTATTGTTCTTCCAGACTTCCATGTGCCCCCTTGTACAGCTGAACCACCCGCGGTGCCATGAACGTGGCTCTGGCTGCGCCCCCTGAATGAACCTTCACCCTGATCAATATTCAGAACTGAATCCTGGTCAGACAATGGGATGCACTCAGGGGACTCCTGCACTACCTGCCTGTTTCTTCTTGACTGCCTGGTAGTCACCACTGCCCTCCCTTGCTGCATACTCTTAAGCCTTGAGGTATAAATGTGCCATTCATAAAGCTCCAAACCTCAGGGATGCACCACAGCTCAGAAACCCAGAGTCTGAGTTGCTGCAGTGATGACTTTTCCTGTGCACAGGGTTATCCAGGACACAGGAAATGTCCTGGAGTTCCCACATGAAACAGAATGCTCACTCCAGGGTCGGAGCTGCCCTGCCATCCCTCTGGCTATTAGATAATAAAACATACTAAAAGAAAGGACTCAGGAGCTACTTTTGCTCCTAATTCGTAGGTTTGTATTTATTCAATTCTCTTCCTCTGTAGTCACTTAAACGTAGGGAGGTTAATTAAAACTGCTTCATGGTGGTCCATACCTGCTTCACACTCCTCCCGGTCTGCTTCACTATGATCCTGGTTGTGTGTCATTTATTGGTAACAGAGTGAATCTTCCCTGGATGGGTTATTGTCTTGTGTGGTATATATGCTTGTGGAGTGCAATACAGTAAAAATCAGACAGGAACAATCCACCCCAACCTGCCTGATTTATCAGTTCAACATGAAAGACAATTGGATTGGCTCTGCCTCATATGGGATCCTCCCACCTCATCAGTCTCTCAGTGCTCCACCCACCCCATACTTTAACTGTCAGGCTGCACTGTACCCGTAACCCACCCAAACCGTAAGCCCCACCCATCCCGTAACTCCCCCAACCTGTAACCCCCCACCCAACCTGTAACCCACCCACCCCGTAACCCCCACCCAACCCATAACCCCCACCCAATCTGTAACCCCCACCCACCCCGTAACCCCCCCAACCCGTAACCCCCACCCAACCCATAACCCACCCACCCCGTAACCCCCACCCAACCCATAACCCACCCAACCCGTAACCCCCACCCAACCCATAACCCACCCAATCTGTAACCCCCACCCACCCCGTAACCCCCCCAACCCGTAACCCCACCCAACCCATAACCCCCACCCAATCTGTAACCCCCACCCACCCCGTAACCCCCCCAACCTGTAACCCCCCACCCAACCTGTAACCCCCCACCCAATCCGTAACCCCCACCCATCCCGTAACCCCCCAACCTGTAACCCCCCAACCTGTAACCCCCCACCCAACCTGTAACCCCCACACACCCCGTAACACCCACCCAAACTGAAACCCCCGCCCAGCCTGTAACACCCACCCAACCTGTAACCCCCACCCAACCCATAACTCCCACCCACCCGTAACCCCCACACACCCCGTAACCCCCACCCACCCCGTAACCCCCACCCACCCCATAACCCCCACCCACCCCATAACCCCCACCCACCCCGTAACCCCCACCCAACCCATAACTCCCACCCACCCGTAACCCCCACCCACCCAGTAACCCCCACCCACCCCGTAACCCCCACCCACCCCGTAACCCCCACTCACCCCGTAACCCCCCAACCCGTAACTCCCACCCACCCTGTAACCCCCCCAACCCGTAACCCCCACCCACCCCGTAACCCCCACCCACCCCGTAACCCCCACCCAACCCATAACTCCCACCCAACCTGTAACCCCCACCCACCCCGTAACCCCCACACACCCCGTAACCCCCACCCACCCCGTAACCCCCACCCAATCCGTAACCCCCCAGCCGAGAACCCTCAGCCAGTTCCATAGTTCCTAGGATGTGAAGAAGTTGAAGGCAATGGCATTGGGAGGGGTGGGCTGGAGTGCCAGTGTCTGGGAGTGTGGAGGGGTATAGTTTCCAGGATATTGTGGGGAAAGGGAGTGGGTTGGAACTTGTCTGGACTGGGCCTCATGTTTTGCTGATTTTCCTGTTTGTCAGTTCACCGAGCGGCCACTTGCTGAACAGAGACCTGCTTTTCACCTAATGCAGGAGCAGGGCCGACTGGAGAGATTGCTCTCAGCCTGATTGTGTGTCGAGAGGACAGGATTGCTCTGATTAGACTGTCGTTGGCAGTTGGAGAGGCCAGGCTGCTGATTTGGAGACAGACAGCCTCTTAGAGATTTGGAGAATCAGTCACCTCATTGTCAACACCTGCGAAAAGATAGAAGTGATCTCAGAATGTGCAGGCAAACCACCTCATGTACATCATCTGTCGTGATCTTAGCTGTACAGGACATGAGTGAAACCCTGCGTTAGAGTCCGTCCACCATTTGATAGAAGCAGAGAGACAGAGTGTGAGAGAGAGAGAGAGAGACAGAGAGAGATGGACAGAAAGTCACAGGAATAATAATAACAGAAACAGGAAAAGGGACAAAAACAAAACAATAGGGGTAGAAAACAGGGATTGATGAAGGGAGAGCCAGACAAACAGAAAGAGAGGTTGAGAGAGTGAGAGAGAGGGAGAAATAGACCAGTACAAATTGTATTTGCATAGCACCTTTAACATATTAAAAACACACCAAGGTGATTTATGCTTTATGTATTATAAAGAACACAAGAACAAAATAAATAGGAACAAGAGTAGACCATTCGGCCCATCGAGCCTGCTTCACCGTTCAATATGATCATGGCTGATCTTGGGCTTCAACTCCATTTCCCTACCCACTCCCCATATCCCTTAATTCCCGAAGAGACCAAAAATCTGCCTATCCCAGTCTGAAATGTATTGAATGATGCAGCAACCACAACCCTCTGGGGTAGAGAATTCCAAAGATTCAGCTCTTTGAGCGAAGGACTTTCTCCTCATCTCAGTCCTAAATAATCAGCCCCTTATCCTGAGACTTTGCCCCCCGTGTTTGAGATTCCCCAGCCTGGGGGAAACAATCTCTCAGTATCTCCCCTGTCAAACCCCTTCAGAATTTGTGGGTTTCAATGAGATCACCTCTCATTCTTCTAAACTCCAGCGAATATAAACCCAATTTACTCAGCCTCTCATCATAGGACAACCCCCTCATCCCAGGGTCCAATCTAGTGACCCTTCACTGTACCGCCCCCAATACAAATATATCCTTCCTTAAATATGGAGATCAAGACTGCACACTGTATTCCAGATGTGTCTCACTAAAACCCTGTACAACTGTAGCAAGACTTCTTTATTCTTGTCCTCCAATCTCCTTGCAATAAAGGCCAACTTGCCATTTGCCTTTCTAATTGTTTGCTATACCTGCATGCTAACTTTCTGCGATCCTTGTATGAACACACCCAAGTCTCTCTGAACATCAACACTTACAAATTTCACACCTTTTAAAAATTATTGCTTTTTTATTCTTTTGAACAAAGTGAATAACTTCTCTGCATTGGTTATAAACTTCCACAATCCTTTAGATTCTGGGAAGGATCCAGCAGATTGGAAAATATCAAATGTAACAACTTTATTGAGGAAAGGAGGGAGGCAGAAAGCAGGAAGCTATAGGCCAATTAGCCTAACATCTGTCCCAGGGAAAGTGCTACAATACATTATTAAGGAGGTTATAGCAGGATACTTAGATAATCATAATGGGATCAGGCAGAATCAACATGCCTTTGTGAAAGGGAAATCATGTTTAACTAATCTGTTAGGGTTTTTTGACAAAGTAACATAAGAACATATGAACATAAGAGCAGGAGTAGGCCATTCAGCCCATCGAGTCTGCTCTGCCATTCAATATGATCTTGGCTGATCATCCCCACAGATTTTCCCCGCAATTGCCAACACACTGACTTTGTGTGTCCAACTTTATTACAATGAAAACACCTCAATTTTTGATTGTCCCTTCTCCCCTCAGCAGCTTCCTTTTTATTCTGAAAAAAAACTTACTGCGAATTTCCAGCTACTCCTCTTCCCTGCCTACCCACCCTCCTTTCACCCTCCCACCTTCTATCCTTCTCCGATATAAAAGGGTGATGAAAAAATGGTTTATCTCTATGAACTAACTCATAATCATCAGCTATCTCTGCCACTTGTCTTATCATTTCAACCCTCTGTTCTTCCACATGAGCTCTCATGACCAAAGGAATTGAATCTTTAAATTATCCCAAAAAAAATCATCTCTCTAAGAGCTGCATGTGTCATCTCTATCTTTATTGCCTGTATCCACCAGTCAAAATTACTTTGTTTTCCTTTATCAAACTCAATATAAGTTTGCCCAGGCTGTTTTCTCATATTCCTAAATTTCTGCCTGGATGCTTCAGGAACCAATGCACTCAAAATAGCCTTTTCAACACATCATAGTTCACTGACATTTCCTTTGACAGTGAAGCATAAACCTCACGTGCTCCACCCAACAACCTGGATTGTAACAATAATGTCCAGTTTTCCTGTGGCCATTTCACCTGTTTAGCAATCTTCTCAAATGAAATAAAGAATGTTTCAACATCCCTTTCTCCAAACTTTGGAAGACCTTGTTACAAATTTAAACATCTTCCCACTGAGTTCCAAACTGGAAATAAGTCCTTCCTCACCTCCTGGTGTCTCTTTTTTAACTGCTAGCAATAAGCTGGAATTCCTCAGTCTCTCTCTTTTTCTCTTTCCCACCTTTCTGTCTGTTCCATTTGAAATGTCCTTTCTCTTTCCTTTTTTTTTTGCTGCCTTTAGCTCGTGTTTTTTTCATTTGTAACTGAATCTAAGCCCATTCCAATGAATCACCCCTTGGAGAACTTGGTCTCTCAGGAATTCCTTCCAATTTCAAATGCCATGCTTTACCTTCAATTATGTCTGATTTCCTTATCCCTGCAGGTAATCCTAATTGTAACTTATCGGCCAATTCCGTTAACGTAACTTTATTTGCCTTTTGTAAACCAACCAAAGTTATAAGTTCAACTCCCAGACCAGTCTGAGCAATTGCCAAAGCCATTTTGCAGTCTCACCACTTAAAAAAAACCTCACACCAACTCCTGAATTCAAAGTGCTTCTCGTATTCGTAACCTTAAGATTCAGCAACTCCAAACCAATCCAGGAATTTCAAATATATCCCGCAAAAAGCCCCCAATTTTGTTATGACACAGCAGATGGTAAGTGATGAGTTGTTCAAATCCCAGAGGGAAACTTAAAATAACTGCAACAACTATTTTACAATTTATATTTATTTCAAGATGCATGCCTTGAATTCAGTAGTAATATGATCACTGAGCCTTATAGGTTTCTTACAAAAGTAAATTAAACCTTTATTAATAAAAAGTGATTTTAAGCACATACATAGGCTTATAACTTACTACTATGATAACTCCTAGCTTCCCTAGTTAGTCTGACTCTCAGTTATACCTCCCTGAAGGCAACAGTAAACACACAGATTTTGAAGGCCCAGGCAAAGTAACACGATACCTTGAACAGTCGAATTCAAAGTGAGTTTTCTTCACTTCAGTTCGTTTAGACACCAACTTGAGGCTTAGAGGCTGGAGGCTTTTCACACTTGTTAGATCTTAGAATGCCTTCCTCTTACACATAACCTCATCTTCTTTATATAGGTTTCTCCCTTTTTAAATGTAAATCCTATTGACCCAATATGTCTTTTCAGCTATACGTTTCTAATAATAAAAATTTTCATAGTACCAATTTTTTCAGTAAACTTTGAGAAAAATAAACACACTGTTTGGCTTCTTCTGACTATGTGTAACAATTTACCACCTCTTTTGAAATTCAAATTACTCTGGTTTATCTAAAAATACAAATTTTCCTTTTACACCTCACATTCTAAAACTTCAGCCATGTTTACCTGTTTAATATTTCAAACCTAGCTTCTCTTCTTGATACATCAAAGCCTTCAGACTAGCTGTCTTTAATTTGATTAAGTCCCCCACACGCAGACACACACTATTCCTACCTTACAATAAATTCCAGTAACGCTATGAAAATGATAATATTTTCCTGACATTACCAACAACAGGTATTAGGCCAACTGGTCTTAGTTCCCTGTTTTCTCTCTCCCTCCTTTCTTGAAAAGCAGCGTAACATTTGCCAACTCCTAGTCTGATGGGACCATTCCTGAATCCAATGAATTCTGGAACATCGCAGCCAATGCCTCGACTGTCTCTGCAGCTCTCTCCGTTAGAACCCTAGGCTGTAGGTCATCAGGGCCTGGGGATTTGTCACATTTTAGTCCTTTAAGTTTCCCCAATGCCTTTCTCTGCTGATATTAATTTCCCTAATTTCCTCACTCTCTAGGCTACCCTCTATTTCGACTGTGAAAACAGACACAAAATATTAATTCAATGCCTCCACCACCTCCTCGTTCCCCATGATACATCCTTTCCTGTCTCTAATTCCAATGGGCCACATTAACTTTAGTTACTCTCTTCCTCTTTATACACTTAAAAAAGCTCTTACAATCTGTTTTTATATTTCTGGCTAGTTTACTCTCATATTCTATTTTTTCCCTTTTCAATAACTTTTTGATGGCCCTCTGCTGGTTTCTAAAACACTCCCAATCCACAAACTTGCTACTGTTTTTTGCGACACTAGAAGCCTCTTCGTTTAATCTAATACTATCCCTAACTTCCTGAATGAGACGCGATGGGTCTTTCTTGCTGAGATTTTGTTTTTCAATGGAATGTATTTTTGTTGAAGATTTTGAATGGTTTCTGTAAATGTTTCCCACTGTTTACTTATCTCCAAACCTTTTAGCCTATTTACCCAATTAACCTTAGCCAGTTCTCCCCTCAGACCTATGTAATTGTCTTTATTAAAGATTAAGATTCTTGCTGTGAGGAGAGACTATTCCATCACACTATTGACTTACAAAGGAGAAACATAGGAACACTGGACTTAGGAGCAGGAGTAGGCCATTCAGCCCTTTGAGCCTGCTCCACAATTCAATACAATCATGGTTTATCTGGTTATGCCTCTGCTTCACTTTCCTGCCTGTCCCCCCATAACTCTTGTCCTGTCTAACAAAAATCTCTCTAACTCAGTTTTGAATAAATTCAAAGACCCAGCCTCTGCTACCTTCTGGGGAAGAGAATTCCACACTCTAATGACCCTCTGAGAGAAGGAGAGTGTTCAGAGTGTGTCAGAGAGTGAAGACAGAGATTTTTAAGCTCTCTGAGAAGTAAAACTACAAGTGGGACAGGAGTTAACGGAATAATCAGTTATGGGACTCAGTAAAGTGAGCAATTTAGCGGAGGTGCTGCTGGAAGACTGACCTTAAGGAACTTATTTGTTTACTCTGCAGTTGAAGAAACAGTGAGTTTAGAATGTGGATTTTGGGTGTCTCGAGGGGAGATATGGAGCAGGTTTTTCTGGATTTTGGGTGTCTCAAGTGGAGATATGGGGCAGGTTTTTCCGGATTTTGGGTGTCTCGAGGAGAGATATGGAGCAGGTTTTTCTGGATTTTGGGTGTCTCGAGGGGAGATATGGAGCAGGTTTTTCTGGATTTTGGGTGTCTCGAGGGGAGATATGGGGCAGGTTTTTCCGGTCAGCGAGTGGGGATGGGGTCCACTTGCTGATGTGTAAAATGATGTGGGGATACGTTGGGCGTGTGTCCTGAAGTGACCCCGCATCATCTGGATTTCAGTTCAGCAGGTGTGCAGCCCTTTTACTAAGGCCATTAAAAAGCTAATGAACCTGACTGATGGACCTGCCTGTCCATCCTGCAGGTTGTCGGACAGGTCTGGAGCCCTGAGGTGGCTTCAGAATAAACATCAAACCTCATCCACAGGCGGGGTGAAGTTTCCTAAGGCCTTTTAAATTTTTACGAAAGGTTTCGACAAAAGTTATATGGACATGTCCCAGGTGACATAGCAGAGAAATTTTTTAAACCTCTTTATTTAAAGTTTTATATCGGAGACGATCGCCCTGAGGCAGCACTTTGCCTCAGGGAGATGAGTTCACTCTTTGGCGTGAAAGAGCGCACTCCCGGCTGAGGGAATTACCCCCCCCCCCCACCCCCCCACCGAGTCCGCACAGGGGGCACAGGGCTTCCTGGCAGATGTCATGCTGGGCGGGCCTTAATTGGCCCGCCCACGGAAAATGGCAGCGCTGAGCCCCTGACCGGCGGTGCCGAGCCCCTGACCGGCGGTGCTGAGCCCCTGACCGGCGGTGCCGAGCCCCTGACCGGTGGCGCCGAGCCCCTGACCGGCGGTGCTGAGCCCCTGACCGGCGGTGCTGAGCCCCTGACCGGGGGTGCTGAGCCCCTGACCGGCGGCGCCGAGCCCCTGACCGGCGGCGCCGAGCCCCTGACCGGTGGCGCCGAGCCACTGACCGGCGGCGCTGAGCCACTGACCGGCGGCGCCGATCGGAGTCCCGCCCACCTGCTCCTGCTCTTCTCCCCCCAACAGGGGGTAAATATTGGCCATGGTTCGGATGAGGAGCATCAAGTGAATGCTTGGGAATTCACTGGAAGGAAACAGTTTGCAACTGTGTCATTCCCGAGCGAGAAGCCTTTGTGTGTCAAGTGAGTGGTAACTCTTAACTGGTTTGTGTGTCTGTAAAGATATTGCTGGGGTAAAGGAATAGCATGAATTTGAATCGTCATCTTCTGTTTGTATTGAGATCTTTCCAACCTTTTTGCTTGGTGTAATATGGTTCACTTTCCTTGCTTAATAAATGTTTTATTCTCTGTATTAAAAGTTCATCATCTCACTCCATGCTGTACATGTCCTGGGAGTGTTTGATGGGGACGGTGTAGAGGGAGCTTTACTCTGTATCTAACCCCGTGCTGTACCTGTCCTGGGAGTGTTTGATGGGGACAGTGTAGAGGGAGATTTACTCTGTATCTAACCCCGTGCTGTACCTGTCCTGGGAGTGTATGATGGGGACAGTGTAGAGGGAGCTTTACTCTGTATCTAATCCCGTGCTGTACCTGTCCTGGGAGTGTTTGATGGGGACAGTGTAGAGGGAGCTTTACTCTGTATCTAATCCCGTGCTGTACCTGTCCTGGGAGTGTTTGATGGGGACAGTGTAGAGGGAGATTTACTCTGTATCTAACCCCGTGCTGTACCTGTCTTGGGAGTGTTTGATGGGGACAGTGTAGAGGGAGCTTTACTCTGTATCTAACCCCGTGCTATACCTGTCCTGGGAGTGTTTGATAGGGACACTGTAGAGGGAGCTTTACTCTGTATCTAGCCCGTGCTGTACCTGTCCTGGGAGTGTTTGATGGGGACAGTGTAGAGGGAGCTTTACTCTGTATCTAACCCCGTGCTGTACCTGTCCTGGGAGTGTTTGATGGGGACAGTGTAGAGGGAGATTTACTCTGTATCTAACCCCGTGCTGTACCTGTCCTGGGAGTGTTTGATGGGGACAGTGTAGAGGGAGATTTACTCTGTATCTAACCCCGTGCTGTACTTGTCCTGGGAGTGTTTGATGGAGACAGTGCAGAGGGAGCTTTACTCTGTATCTAATCCCGTGCTGTACCTGTCCTGGGAGTGTTTGATGGGGACAGTGTAGAGGGAGCTTTACTCTGTATCTAATCCCGTGCTGTACCTGTCCTGGGAGTGTTTGATGGGGACAGTGTAGAGGGAGATTTACTCTGTATCTAACCCCGTGCTGTACCTGTCCTGGGAGTGTTTGATAGGACAGTGTTAATGTGAAAATCGTAGCAGTTGATGAAGCTGCTTTGCCCTATTCTGATGGATGAACAATGTGGCTCCCAGTGGAAAATGAGGACCAGGACTCTGAGTGCTGAGACATACAGGATGGTGTTAGACTGGGGAGTGAGTCAGGATCCTCCCGCTGAACTGCCTTGGCCTTAGTCCTGGTGTCAGTCACTCAGTGAGGGATCAGTGACAGTAAAGACAAAGGTGTCCTCATTGTGAAATACTCTCTTCATCAAACTAAATGTGACCAATGCCTACTGGGCAAATGGAGACAGATACAACTCTCTCTCCAGGTTTGATCCCTTTTAACTGAAGCAGCTCATTATATATAACACCATGACTCCATAACTAAACCCCACCCACCCACCTCCCTCCCCGCCTTCCTCATCCTCACCAATCCATTTCCCTCACTACCTCCTTCCTCCCAGTCACCCTCCTCTCTCCCCATCCCACTCATCCCAGTCACCCACCTCTCCCCATCCCACTCATCCCAGTCACCCACCTCTCCCCATCCCACTCATCCCAGTCACCCACCTCTCCCCATCCCACTCATCCCAGTCACCCACCTCTCCCCATCCCACTCATCCCAGTCACCCTCCTCTATCCCCATCCCACTCATCCCAGTCACCCATTTCTCCCCACCTCTCGCAACCCAACCATCTTCCTCTCTCCCCACCTCCCCCAAACCATCCACCCACACTCCCCCCACCTCCCCCAAACCATCCACCCACACTCCCCCCACCTTCTTCAACCCCATCTATCCATTTTCTCCGCTTGGATTGAGAAGCGGAGTGAAATGCAGTTGATGTTTGGAGTGCTCGATGAGGAACAGTCTGATGTCACTGGCTTTCTAAGTCACCCTCTCATGGCCGGAGCTGGATATGGGCTGAGTCTCAGAAGCTGCTGGTTATTCCTATGGGCAAATGGACAATATGAACCGTCTGAGTGTCTGGTCAGGAGGCGGGGGGTGGGGGGGGGTGGTGGCGGTGGCGGGGTTGGGAGACGAGAGGCTTTCAAGCAGGTGTAGCTCTGAGGTGTCCTGAGTGGGTACAAGTGTCAATCTGCTGCGGGTGTTTGGAGAGCATTGGGCCTAACTGAGTCGCAATGAATATTGCTCCTATGGAAAATCTCTAGTTTTGTTCTGTTTTTGATTTCTCTCTCTCTGTCTCGCTGACTCTACAGGCTCTTGAACACAATGTCCAATGAGGAACAGCATCTCAGCTCAAGCTGTGGATCCTTCATCAAGACCGAGCCATCCAGTCCTGCCTCCATCATCGACACCATCAGTCACCATAGTCCCAGTGATTCTTCTGACACCAGCCCAGGCTACTGCCTCAGCCTGACAGCTCACCCCCATTGCCTGGACTCTCCTTCCCTCTTCTCGAGCCCTGGAGCAGTTGTTCCATGTCGGAAGCACTTTGACCCCTGCTCTGCTGGGATCCTGGAGGACTGTCCAACCAAGTGCGAGTACATGCTGAACTCTATCCCCAAACGCCTGTGTCTGGTGTGTGGAGACGTGGCATCTGGTTATCACTATGGAGTGGCCTCCTGTGAAGCCTGCAAAGCTTTCTTCAAACGTACCATTCAAGGTAGGGACAGAACTGGCAGAGGAGTCAACAGGGCATTGTGGGCAAAGGAACTAAGGGCAAAAGCAGCTTCGTACAAATGGGCCAACAGGGACCAGTAAACCTCTGGGTCAACGGGTTAAGGGGCAAAGGGGAGAAGAGATCCTTAAACAGCAGATTGATGGATCTTAACTTATGGGAGAACTGGGGGAGATGGGCTACAGGTCTCAACATGTACAGTCAACAGGTATGAGTGATGGATCTTAACATAGAGTGTCAACCAGTAGGAGTAATGAATCTGGGCACAGAAAGTAACCAAGTGGGAGAGATGGGTCAGTAGGTGGCAGAGCTGCATCTTAACACAGGGCACCCACAAGAGGAGTGGTGGAGTTTAATATATTATGTCAAGAATTTGCAGCAATGGATCTTAACCCAAGGTTGACAAGTGAGAGTGCTGAACTTTAACATGCGGGTGTGATAGGACAAAGCCAGGTGGCAGCAATGGATCCTCTATGTGGATCATTAGTTGCACATATGGATCACCAATAGAGATCGAGTAGAACAATGTAATTAACACAAGGCGTCAACAGGTGGCAGTGATGATCTCAATGCTTCCTGTTAAACTTGGATAAACTTTGAGTTGTTTGAAGGAATGGTAAAAGCTGCCTCCATTCGCACCAAACCCCATTCCCCTCCTCCTCCTGTGCTCACCAACCTACACTGGCTCCCAGTAAAGCAACCTGATGAAGAGTCATACGGACTTGAAACATTAACTGTATCCCTCTCCGCAGATGCTGTCAGACCTGCTGAGTTTTTCCAGGGATTTTTGGTTTTGTTTCAGATCTCCAGCATCCGCAGTTTTTTGCTTTTATCTTGATTTAAAAATTCTCACCCATGTTTCCAAATCCCTCCCTACTCTGTCCCCTCCCTATGTGTGTAATCTCCTCCAGACCCACGGCCCGTCTGTGATCTCTGCACTCCTCTAGTTCCGACCTCTAGAACATCCCTGATTTTAGTTGCTTCAATATTGGTGGCTGTGCCTTCAGTTGTCTGGGCCCTAAGCTCTGGAATTCTGTCCCTATACCCCCACCCCCCTCTCTCTACCTCACTGCTAGAATTCTGTCCCTAAACACCCAGACCCCTCTCTCTACCTCACTTCTGGAATTCTGTCCCTATACCTCCCTCCTCTCTACCTCACTTCTAGAATTCTGTCCCTATACCTCCCCATCTGTACCTTACATCTAGAATTCTGCCCCTATACCTCCCCCTCTCTACCTCATTCTGGAATTCTGTCCCTATACCTCCCCCCTCTCTACCTCACTTCTAGAATTCTGTTCCTATACCTCCCTCCTCTCTACCTCACTTCTAGAATTCTGTCCCTATACCTCCCCATCTGTACCTTACATCTAGAATTCTGCCCCTATACCTCCCCCTCTCTACCTCATTCTGGAATTCTGTCCCTATACCTCCCCCCTCTCTACCTCACTTCTAGAATTCTGTCCCTATACCTCCCCCTCTCTACCTTACGTCTAGAATTCTGTCCCGATACCTCCCCCTCTCTACCTTACGTCTAGAATTCTGTCCCTAGACCTCCCCCTCTCTACCTTACGTCTAGAATTCTGTCCCTATACCTCCACCTCTCTACCTAACGTCTAGAATTCTGTCCCTATACCTCCCTCTCTCTACCTTACATCTAGAATTCTGTCCCTATACCTACCCCTCTCTACCTTACGTCTAGAATTCTGTCCCTAGACCACCCCCTCTCTACCTTCCCTCCTTTTTAACAACAACCTTTTTGACTGGGCCTTTGGGCATCTAACCTATTATCTCCCCCAAAAGGCCCAGTCCTCAGTTTGTTTTGTAATGTTTGTGTGATGTTTCTGGGACATTTTATTATGTTAAAGGTGCTTTAGAAATATACGTGTTGTGTATAATTTAATGCATTAAAATAGGTTTGTGCTGGTTAATGATAATTATATAAATAATCACTTATAGTTAAATAATCTGGGGAGCAAACTATTCCATGGCTCAGTTACTGAAGGAAAGTGTTACATTTGCCTCCGTACCCAAATTATCGACCTGTCCCATTACCCACTTTATCTACCTGTCCTATTACCCACCTTATCTACCTGTCCTATTACCCACCTTATCTACCTGTCCTATTACCCACCTTATCTACCTGTCCTATTACCCAACTTATCTACCTGTCCTATTACTCACCTTATCTACCTGTCCTATTACCCACCCTATCTACCTGTCCTATTACCCACCTTATCTACCTGTCCCGTTACCCACCTTATCTACCTGTCCTATTACCCACCTTATCTACCTGTCTTATTACTCACCTTATCTAAGTGTCCCATTACCCACCTTATCTACCTGTCCTATTACCCACCCTATCTACCTGTCCTATTACCCACCTTATCTACCTGTCCCGTTACCCACCTTATCTACCTGTCCTATTACTCAAATTATCTACATGTCCCATTACCCACCTTATCTACCTGTCCTATTACCCACCTTATCTACCTGTCCCATTACCCACCTTATCTACCTGTCCCATTACCCACCTTATCTACCTGTCCTATTACCCACCCTATCTACCTGTCCTATTACCCACCTTATCTACCTGTCCCGTTACCCACCTTATCTACCTGTCCTATTACCCACCTTATCTACCTGTCCCGTTACCCACCTTATCCACCTGTCCTATTACCCACCTTATCTACCTGTCCCATTACCCACCTTATCTACCTGTCCTATTACCCACCTTATCTACCTGTCCCATTACCCACCTTATCTACCTGTCCTATTACCCACCTTATCTACCTGTCCTATTACCCACCTTATCTACCTGTCCTATTACTCACCTTATCTACCTGTCCCATTACCCACCTTATCTACCTGTCCAATTACCCACCCTATCTACCTGTCCTATTACCCAACTTATCTACCTGTCCCGTTACCCACCTTATCTACCTGTCCTATTACCCACCTTATCTATCTGTCCTATTACCACCTTATCTACCTGTCCTATTACTCACCTTATCTACCTGTCCCATTACCCACCTTATCTACCTGTCCTATTACCCACCCTATCTACCTGTCCTATTACCCAACTTATCTACCTGTCCCGTTACCCACCTTATCTACCTGTCCTATTACCCACCTTATCTACCTGTCTTATTACCCACCTTATCTACCTGTCCCATTACCCACCTTATCTACCTGTCCTATTACCCACCCTATCTACCTGTCCTATTACCCATCTTATCTACCTGTCCCGTTACCCACCTTATCTACCTGTCCTATTACCCACCTTATCTACCTGTCCCGTTACCCACCTTATCCACCTGTCCTATTACCCACCTTATCTACCTGTCCCATTACCCACCTTATCTACCTGTCCTATTACCCACCTTATCTACCTGTCCCATTACCCACCTTATCTACCTGTCCTATTACCCACCTTATCTACCTGTCCTATTACCCACCTTATCTACCTGTCCTATTACTCACCTTATCTACCTGTCCCATTACCCACCTTATCTACCTGTCCTATTACCCACCCTATCTACCTGTCCTATTACCCAACTTATCTACCTGTCCCGTTACCCACCTTATCTACCTGTCCTATTACCCACCTTATCTATCTGTCCTATTACCACCTTATCTACCTGTCCTATTACTCACCTTATCTACCTGTCCCATTACCCACCTTATCTACCTGTCCTATTACGCACCCTATCTACCTGTCCTATTACCCACCTTATCTACCTGTCCCGTTACCCAACTTATCTACCGGTCCTATTACCCACCTTATCTACCTGTCCCATTACCCACCTTATCCACCTGTCCTATTGCCCACCTTATCCACCTGTCCTATTACCCACCTTATCTACCTGTCGCATTACCAACCTTATGTACCTGTCCTATTACTCACCTTATCTACCTGTCCTATTACCCAAATTATCTACCTGTCCTATTACCCACCTTATCTACCTGTCGCATTACCCACCTTATCTACCTGTCCTATTACCCACCTTATCTACCTGTCGCATTACCCACCTTATCCACCTGTCCCATTACCAACCTTATCTACCTGTCCTATTACCCACCTTATCTACCTTTCCCATTACCAACCTTATGTACCTGTCCTATTACCCACCCTATCTACCTGTCCTATTACCCACTTAATCTACCTGTCCCGTTACCCACCTTATCTACCTGTCCTATTACCCACCTTATCTACCTGTCTTATTACTCACCTTATCTACCTGTCCCATTACCCACCTTATCTACCTGTCCTATTACCCACCCTATCTACCTGTCCTATTACCCACCTTATCTACCTGTCCCGTTACCCACCTTATCTACCTGTCCTATTACTCAAATTATCTACCTGTCCCATTACCCACCTTATCTACCTGTCCTATTACCCACCTTATCTACCTGTCCTATTACCCACCTTATCTACCTGTCCCATTACCCACCTTATCTACCTGTCCTATTACCCACCCTATCTACCTGTCCTATTACCCACCTTATCTACCTGTCCCGTTACCCACCTTATCTACCTGTCCTATTACCCACCTTATCTACCTGTCCCGTTACCCACCTTATCCACCTGTCCTATTACCCACCTTATCTACCTGTCCCATTACCCACCTTATCTACCTGTCCTATTACCCACCTTATCTACCTGTCCCATTACCCACCTTATCTACCTGTCCTATTACCCACCTTATCGACCTGTCCTATTACCCACCTTATCTACCTGTCCTATTACTCACCTTATCTACCTGTCCCATTACCCACCTTATCTACCTGTCCTATTACCCACCCTATCTACCTGTCCTATTACCCAACTTATCTACCTGTCCCGTTACCCACCTTATCTACCTGTCCTATTACCCACCTTATCTATCTGTCCTATTACCACCTTATCTACCTGTCCTATTACACACCTTATCTACCTGTCCCATTACCCACCTTATCTACCTGTCCTATTACCCACCCTATCTACCTGTCCTATTACCCAACTTATCTACCTGTCCCGTTACCCACCTTATCTACCTGTCCTATTACCAACCTTATCTACCTGTCCTATTACCCACCTTATCCACCTGTCCCATTACCCACCTTATCTACCTGTCCTATTACCCACCCTATCTACCTGTCCTATTACCCATCTTATCTACCTGTCCCGTTACCCACCTTATCTACCTGTCCTATTACCCACCTTATCTACCTGTCCCGTTACCCACCTTATCCACCTGTCCTATTACCCACCTTATCTACCTGTCCCATTACCCACCTTATCTACCTGTCCCATTACCCACCTTATCTACCTGTCCTATTACCCACCTTATCTACCTGTCCCATTACCCACCTTATCTACCTGTCCTATTACCAACCTGATCTACCTGTCCTATTACTCACCTTATCTACCTGTCCCATTACCCACCTTATCTACCTGTCCTATTACCCACCCTATCTACCTGTCCCATTACCCAACTTATCTACCTGTCCCGTTACCCACCTTATCTACCTGTCCTATTACCCACCTTATCTATCTGTCCTATTACCACCTTATCTACCTGTCCTATTACTCACCTTATCTACCTGTCCCATTACCCACCTTATCTACCTGTCCTATTACGCACCCTATCTACCTGTCCTATTACCCACCTTATCTACCTGTCCCGTTACCCAACTTATCTACCGGTCCTATTACCCACCTTATCTACCTGTCCCATTACCCACCTTATCCACCTGTCCTATTGCCCACCTTATCCACCTGTCCTATTACCCACCTTATCTACCTGTCGCATTACCAACCTTATGTACCTGTCCTATTACTCACCTTATCTACCTGTCCTATTACCCAAATTATCTACCTGTCCTATTACCCACCTTATCTACCTGTCGCTTTACCCACCTTATCTACCTGTCCTATTACCCACCTTATCTACCTGTCGCATTACCCACCTTATCCACCTGTCCCATTACCAACCTTATCTACCTGTCCTATTACCCACCTTATCTACCTTTCCCATTACCAACCTTATGTACCTGTCCTATTACTCACCTTATCTACCTGTCCTATTACCCACCTTATCTACCTGTCCCGTTACCCACCCGAACTACCTGTCCCATGACTCACCTTATCTACCGGTTCTATTACCCAGCTTACCTACCTGTCCCATTACCCAACTTATCTGCCTGTCCTATTACCCACCTTATCTACCTGTCCTATTACCCACCTTATCTACCTGTCCTATTACCCACCTTATCTACCTGTCCTATTACCCACATTATCTACCTGTCCCATTACCCACCTTATCTACCTGTCCTATTACCCACCTTATCTACCTGACCCATTACCCACCTTATCTTCCTGTCCCATTACCCACCTTATGTACCTGTCGCATTACCCACCTTATCCAGCTGTCCTATTGCCCACATTATCCACCTGTCCTATTACCCACCTTATCTACCTGTCCCATTACCAACCTTATGTACCTGTCCTATTACTCACCTTATCTACCTGTCCTATTACCCATCTTATCTACCTGTCCCATTACCAACCTTATCTACCTGTCCTATTACCCACCTTATCTACCTGTCCTATTACCCACCTTATCTACCTGTCCTATTACCCACCTTATCTACCTGTCCCGTTACCCACCCGAACAACCTGTCACATGACCAACCTTATCTACCTGTCCTATTACCCAAATTATCTACCTGTCCTATTACCCACCTTATCTACCTGTCCTATGAGCAACCTTATCTACCTGTCCTATTACTCACCTTATCTACCTGTCCTATTACCCATCTTATCTACCTGTCCCATTACCAACCTTATCTACCTGTCCTATTACTCACCTTATCTACCTGTCCTATTACCCAAATTATCTACCTGTCCTATTACCCACCTTATCTACCTGTCGCATTACCCACCTTATCTACCTGTCCTATTACCCACCTTATCTACCTGTCCTATTATGCACCCTACCTACCTGTCCTATTACCCACCTTATCTACCTGACTTATTACCCACATTATCTACCTGTCCTATTACCCAACTTATCCACCTGTCCTATTACCCACATTATCTACCTGTCCCATTACCCAGCTTATCTACCTGTCCTGTTACCCACGTTATCTGTCTGTCCCATTACCAAACTTATCTACCTGTCCCATTACCCACCTTATCTACCTGTCCTAATAACCAGCTTATCTACCTGTCCTATTAGCCACCTTATCTACCTGTCCTATTACCCACCTTATCTACCTGTCCCATTACCCACCTTATCTACCTGTCCTATTACCCACCCTATCTACCTATCCTATTACCCATCTTATCTACCTGTCCCGTTACCCACCTTATCTACCTGTCCTATTACCCACCTTATCTACCTGTCCCGTTACCCACCTTATCCACCTGTCCTATTACCCACGTTATCTACCTGTCCCATTACCCACCTTATCTACCTGTCCTATTACCCACCTTATCTACCTGTCTCATTACCCACCTTATCTACCTGTCCTATTACCCAGCTTATCTACCTGTCCTTTTACCCACCTTATCTACCTGTCCTATTACTCACCTTATCTACCTGTCCCATTACCCACCTTATCTACCTGTCCTATTACCCACCCTATCTACCTGTCCTATTACCCAACTTATCTACCTGTCCCGTTACCCACCTTATCTACCTGTCCTATTACCCACCTTATCTATCTGTCCTATTACCACCTTATCTACCTGTCATTTTACTCACCTTATCTACCTGTCCCATTACCCACCTTATCTACCTGTCCTATTACGCACCCTATCTACCTGTCCTATTACCCACCTTATCTACCTGTCCCGTTACCCACCTTATCTACCGGTCCTATTACCCACCTTATCTACCTGTCCCATTACCCACGTTATCCACCTGTCCTATTGCCCACCTTATCCACCTGTCCTATTACCCACCTTATCTACCTGTCGCATTACCAACCTTATGTACCTGTCCTATTACTCACCTTAGCTACCTGTCCTATTACCCAAATTATCTACCTGTCCTATTACCCACCTTATCTACCTGTCGCATTACCCACATAATCTACCTGTCCTATTACCCACCTTATCTACCTGTCGCATTACCCACCTTATCCACCTGTCCCATTACCAACCTTATCTACCTGTCCTATTACCCACCTTATCTACCTTTCCCATTACCAACCTTATGTACCTGTCCTATTACTCACCTTGTCTACCTGTCCTATTACCCACCTTATCTACCTGTCCCATTACCCACCCGAACTACCTGTCCCATGACTCACCTTATCTACCGGTTCTATTACCCAGCTTACCTACCTGTCCCATTACCCAACTTATCTGCCTGTCCTATTACCCACCTTATCTACCTGTCCTCTTACCCACCTTATCTACCTGTCCTATTACCCACCTTATCTACCTGTCCTATTACCCAAATTATCTACCTGTCCCATTACCCACCTTATCTACCTGTCCTATTACCCACCTTATCTACCTGACCCATTACCCACCTTATCCTCCTGTCCCATTACCCACCTTATGTACCTGTCGCATTACCCACCTTATCCAGCTGTCCTATTGCCCACCTTATCCACCTGTCCTATTACCCACCTTATCTACCTGTTCCATTAACAACCTTATGTACCTGTCCTATTACTCACCTTATCTACCTGTCCTATTACCCATCTTATCTACCTGTCCCATTACCAACCTTATCTACCTGTCCAGTTACCCACCTTATCTACCTGTCCTATTACCCACCTTATCTACCTGTCCTATGACCAACCTTATCTACCTGTCCTATTACTCACCTTATCTACCTGTCCTATTACCCACCTTATCTACCTGTCCTATTACCCACCTTATCTACCTGTCCTATTACCCACCTTATCTACCTGTCCTATGACCAACCTTATCTACCTGTCCTATTACTCACCTTATCTACCTGTCCTATTACTCACCTTATCTACCTGTCCCATTACCAACCTTATGTACCTGTCATATTACTCACCTTATCTACCTGTCCTATTACCCATCTTATCTACCTGTCCCATTACCAACCTTATCTACCTGTCCAGTTACCCACCTTATCTACCTGTCCTATTACCCACCTTATCTACCTGTCCTATGACCAACCTTATCTACCTGTCCTATTACTCACCTTATCTACCTGTCCTATTACCCATCTTATCTACCTGTCCCATTACCAACCTTATCTACCTGTCCTATTACTCACCTTATCTACCTGTCCTATTACCCAAATTATCTACCTGTCCTATTACCCACCTTATCTACCTGTCGCATTACCCACCTTATCTACCTGTCCTATTACCCACCTTATCTACCTGTCCTATTATGCACCCTACCTACCTGTCCTATTACCCACCTTATCTACCTGTCTTATTACCCACATTATCTACCTGTCCTATTACCCAACTTATCCACCTGTCCTATTACCCACATTATCTACCTGTCCCATTACCCAGCTTTTCTACCTGTCCTGTTACCCACGTTATCTGTCTGTCCCATTACCAAAGTTATCTACCTGTCCCATTACCCACCTTATCTACCTGTCCTAATAACCAGCTTATCTACCTGTCCTATTAGCCACCTATCTACTTGTCCTATTACCCACCTTATCTACCTGTCCTATTACCCACCTTATCTACCTGTCCCATTAACCTCCCTATCTACCTGTCCTATTACCCTCCCTATCTACCTGTCCTATTACCCTCCCTATCTACCTGTCCTATTACCCAACTTATCTACCTGTCCTATTACCCACCTTATCTACCTGTCCTATTACCCACCTTATCCACCTGTTCTATTATCCACCTCATCCACCTGTCCTATTACCCACCTTATCTACCTGTCCTATTACTCACCTTATCTACCTGTCCTATTACTCACCCTATCTACATGTCCCATTACCCACCTTATCTACCTGTTCTATTACCCACCTTATCTACCTGTCCTATTACCCCTCTTATCCACCTGTCCTATTACCCACCATATCTACCTGTCCTATTACCCACCTTATCTACCTGTCCGATTACTCACCCTATCTTCCTGTACTATTACCCACCTTATCTACCTGTCCCATTACTCACCTTATCTACCTGTCCAATTACCAACCTTATATACCTGTCCTATTACTCACCCTATTTACCTGTCCTATTACCAACCTTGTCTACCTGTCCTATTACCCACCTTATCTACCTGTCCCATTACCCAACTTGTCTGCCTGTCCTATTACCCACCTTATCTACCTATCCTATTACCCACCTTATCTACATGTCCTATTACCCACCTTATCTACCTGTCCTATTACCCACATTATCTACCTGTCCCATTACCCACCTTATCTACCTGTCCTATTACCCACCTTATCTACCTGTCCCATTACCCACCTTATCTACCTGTCCTATTACCCACCTTATCTACCTGTCGCATTACCCAACTTATCCACCTGTCCTATTGCCCACCTTATCCTCCTGTCCTATTACCCACCTTATCTACCTGTCCCATTACCAACCTTATGTACCTGTCCTATTACCCACCTTATCTACCTGTCCTATTACCCACCTTATCCACCTGTCCTATTACCCACCTTATCTACCTGTCCCGTTACCCACCCGAACTACCTGTAACATGACTCACCTTATCTACCTGTCTCATTACCCAACTTATCTGCCTGTCCTATTACCCACCTTATCTACCTGTCCTATTACGCACCCTACCCACCTGTCCTATTACCCACCTTATCTACCTGTCTTATTACCCACCTTATCTACCTGTCCTATTACCCAACTTATCCACCTGTCCTATTACCCACATTATCTACCTGTCCCATTACCCAGCTTATCTACCTGTCCTGTTACCCACGTTATCTGTCTGTCCCATTACCAAACTTATCTACCTGTCCCATTACCCACCTTATCTACCTGTCCTAATAACCAGCTTATCTACCTGTCCTATTAGCCACCTTATCTACCTGTCCTATTACCCACCTTATCTACCTGTCCTATTACCCACCTTATCTACCTGTCCCATTAACCTCCCTATCTACCTGTCCTATTACCCTCCCTATCTAGCTGTCCTATTACCCTCCCTATCTACCTGTCCTATTACCCACCTTATCCACCTGTTCTATTATCCAACTTATCCACCTGTCCTATTACCCACCTTATCTACCTGTCCTATTACTCACCTTATCTACCTGTCGTATTACCCACCCTATCTACATGTCCCATTACGCACCTTATCTTCCTGTCCTATTACCCACCTTATCTACCTTTACTATTACCCACCTTATCTACCTGTCCTATTACTCCCCTTATCTACCTGTCCAATTACCCACCTTATCTACCTGTCCTATTACTCACCCTATTTACCTGTCCTATTACCCACCTTGTCTACCTGTCCTATTACCCACCTTATCTAACTGTCCTATTACTCACCTTATCTACCTGTCCTATTACCCACCTTATCTACCAATACTATTACCTAGCTTATCAACTTGTCCTATTACCCACATTATCTACCTGCCCTATTACTCACCTTATCTACCTGTTGTATTACCCACCTTATCCACCTGTTCTATTACCCACCTTATCCACCTGTTCTATTATCCACCTTATCCACCATATTACCCACCCTATATACTTGACCTATTACTCACCTTATCTACCTGTCCTATTACCCACCCTATCTACCTGTCCTTTTACCCATCTTATCTACCTGTCCTACTACCCACCTTATTCACCTGTGCTATTACCCACCTTATCCACCAGTTCATTTATGCACCTTATCTACCAGTCCTATTACCCAGCTTACCTACCTGTCCCATTACCCAACTTATCTGCCTGTCCTATTACCCACCTTATCTACCTGTCCTATTACCCACCTTATCTACCTGTCCTATTACCCACCTTATCTACCTGTCCTATTACCCACATTATCTACCTGTCCCATTACCCACCTTATCTACCTGTCCTATTACCCACCTTATCTACCTGACCCATTACCCACCTTATCTTCCTGTCCCATTACCCACCTTATGTACCTGTCGCATTACCCACCTTATCCAGCTGTCCTATTGCCCACCTTATCCACCTGTCCTATTACCCACCTTATCTACCTGTCCCATTACCAACCTTATGTACCTGTCCTATTACTCACCTTATCTACCTGTCCTATTACCCATCTTATCTACCTGTCCCATTACCAACCTTATCTATCTGTCCAGTTACCCACCTTATCTACCTGTCCTATTAGCCACCTTATCTACCTGTCCTATGACCAACCTTATCTACCTGTCCTATTACTCACCTTATCTACCTGTCCTATTACCCACCTTATCTACCTGTCCTATTACCCACCTTATCTACCTGTCCTATTACCCACCTTATCTACCTGTCCCGTTACCCACCCGAACAACCTGTCACATGACCAACCTTATCTACCTGTCCTATTACTCACCTTATCTACCTGTCCCATTACCAACCTCATGTACCTGTCCTATTACTCACCTTATCTACCTGTCCTATTACCCATCTTATCTACCTGTCCCATTACCAACCTTATCTACCTGTCCAGTTACCCACCTTATCTACCTGTCCTATTACCCACCTTATCTACCTGTCCTATGACCAACCTTATCTACCTGTCCTATTACTCACCTTATCTACCTGTACTATTACCCATCTTATCTACCTGTCCCATTACGAACCTTATCTACCTGTCCTATTACTCACCTTATCTACCTGTCCTATTACCCAAATTATCTACCTGTCCTATTACCCACCTTATCTACCTGTCGCATTACCCACCTTATCTACCTGTCCTATTACCCACCTTATCTACCTGTCCTATTACGCACCCTACCTACCTGTCCTATTACCCACCTTATCTACCTGTCTTATTACCCACATTATCTACCTGTCCTATTACCCAACTTATCCACCTGTCCTATTACCCACATTATCTACCTGTCCCATTACCCAGCTTATCTACCTGTCCTGTTACCCACGTTATCTGTCTGTCCCATTACCAAACTTATCTACCTGTCCCATTACCCACCTTATCTACCTGTCCTAATAACCAGCTTATCTACCTGTCCTATTAGCCACCTTATCTACCTGTCCTATTACCCACCTTATCTACCTGTCCTATTACCCACCTTATCTACCTGTCCCATTAACCTCCCTATCTACCTGTCCTATTACCCTCCCTATCTACCTGTCCTATTACCCTCCCTATCTACCTGTCCTATTACCCAACTTATCTACCTGTCCTATTACCCACCTTATCTACCTGTCCTATTACCCACCTTATCCACCTGTTCTATTATCCACCTCATCCACCTGTCCTATTACTCACCCTATTTACCTGTCCTATTACCCACCTTGTCTACCTGTCCTATTACCCAGCTTATCTACCTGTCCCATTACCCAACTTGTCTGCCTGTCCTATTACCCACCTTATCTACCTATCCTATTACCCACCTTATCTACATGTCCTATTACCCACCTTATCTACCTGTCCTATTACCCACATTATCTACCTGTCCCATTACCCACCTTATCTACCTGTCCTATTACCCACCTTATCTACCTGTCCCATTACCCACCTTATCTACCTGTCGCATTACCCACCTTATCCACCTGTCCTATTGCCCACCTTATCCTCCTGTCCTATTACCCACCTTATCTACCTGTCCCATTACCAACCTTATGTACCTGTCCTATTACCCACCTTATCTACCTGTCCTATTACCCACCTTATCCACCTGTCCTATTACCCACCTTATCTACCTGTCCCGTTACCCACCCGAACTACCTGTAACATGACTCACCTTATCTACCTGTCCCATTACCCAACTTATCTGCCTGTCCTATTACCCACCTTATCTACCTGTCCTATTACGCACCCTACCCACCTGTCCTATTACCCACCTTATCTACCTGTCTTATTACCCACCTTATCTACCTGTCCTATTACCCAACTTATCCACCTGTCCTATTACCCACATTATCTACCTGTCCCATTACCCAGCTTATCTACCTGTCCTGTTACCCACGTTATCTGTCTGTCCCATTACCAAACTTATCTACCTGTCCCATTACCCACCTTATCTACCTGTCCTAATAACCAGCTTATCTACCTGTCCTATTAGCCACCTTATCTACCTGTCCTATTACCCACCTTATCTACCTGTCCTATTACCCACCTTATCTACCTGTCCCATTAACCTCCCTATCTACCTGTCCTATTACCCTCCCTATCTACCTGTCCTATTACCCTCCCTATCTACCTGTCCTATTACCCAACATATCTACCTGTCCTATTACCCAACTTATCTACCTGTCCTATTACCCACCTTATCTACATGTCCTATTACTCACCTTATCTACCTGTCGTATTACCCACCCTATCTACATGTCCCATTACGCACCTTATCTTCCTGTCCTATTACCCACCTTATCTACCTGTACTATTACCCACCTTATCTACCTGTCCTATTACTCACCTTATCTACCTGTCCAATTACCCACCTTATCTACCTGTCCTATTACTCACCCTATTTACCTGTCCTATTACCAACCTTGTCTACCTGTCCTATTACCCACCTTATCTAACTGTCCTATTACACACCTTATCTACCTGTCCTATTACCCACCTTATCTACCAATACTATTACCTAGCTTATCAACTTGTCGTATTACCCACATTATCTACCTGCCCTATTACCCACCTTATCTACCTGTTGTATTACCCACCTTATCCACCTGTTCTATTATCCACCTTATCCACCATATTACCCACCCTATATACTTGACCTATTACTCACCTTATCTACCTGTCCTATTACCCACCCTATCTACCTGTCCTTTTACCCATCTTATCTACCTGTCCTACTACCCACCTTATTCACCTGTGCTATTACCCACCTTATCCACCAGTTCAATTATGCACCTTATCTACCAGTCCTATTACCCAGCTTACCTACCTGTCCCATTACCCAACTTATCTGCCTGTCCTATTACCCACCTTATCTACCTGTCCTATTACCCACCTTATCTACCTGTCCTATTACCCACCTTATCTACCTGTCCTATTACCCACATTATCTACCTGTCCCATTACCCACCTTATCTACCTGTCCTATTACCCACCTTATCTACCTGACCCATTACCCACCTTATCTTCCTGTCCCATTACCCACCTTATGTACCTGTCGCATTACCCACCTTATCCAGCTGTCCTATTGCCCACCTTATCCACCTGTCCTATTACCCACCTTATCTACCTGTCCCATTACCAACCTTATGTACCTGTCCTATTACTCACCTTATCTACCTGTCCTATTACCCATCTTATCTACCTGTCCCATTACCAACCTTATCTACCTGTCCAGTTACCCACCTTATCTACCTGTCCTATTACCCACCTTATCTACCTGTCCTATGACCAACCTTATCTACCTGTCCTATTACTCACCTTATCTACCTGTCCTATTACCCACCTTATCTACCTGTCCTATTACCCACCTTATCTACCTGTCCTATTACCCACCTTATCTACCTGTCCCGTTACCCACCCGAACAACCTGTCACATGACCAACCTTATCTACCTGTCCTATTACTCACCTTATCGACCTGTCCCATTACCAACCTTATGTACCTGTCCTATTACTCACCTTATCTACCTGTCCTATTACCCATCTTATCTACCTGTCCCATTACCAACCTTATCTACCTGTCCAGTTACCCACCTTATCTACCTGTCCTATTACCCACCTTATCTACCTGTCCTATGACCAACCTTATCTACGTGTCCTATTACTCACCTTATCTACCTGTCCTATTACCCATCTTATCTACCTGTCCCATTACCAACCTTATCTACCTGTCCTATTACTCACCTTATCTACCTGTCCTATTACCCAAATTATCTACCTGTCCTATTACCCACCTTATCTACCTGTCGCATTACCCACCTTATCTACCTGTCCTATTACCCACCTTATCTACCTGTCCTATTACGCACCCTACCTACCTGTCCTATTACCCACCTTATCTACCTGTCTTATTACCCACATTATCTACCTGTCCTATTACCCAACTTATCCACCTGTCCTATTCCCCACATTATCTACCTGTCCCATTACCCAGCTTATCTACCTGTCCTGTTACCCACGTTATCTGTCTGTCCCATTACCAAACTTATCTACCTGTCCCATTACCCACCTTATCTACCTGTCCTAATAACCAGCTTATCTACCTGTCCTATTAGCCACCTTATCTACCTGTCCTATTACCCAACTTATCTACCTGTCCCATTAACCTCCCTATCTACCTGTCCTATTACCCTCCCTATCTACCTGTCCTATTACCCTCCCTATCTACCTGTCCTATTACCCAACTTATCTACCTGTCCTATTACCCACCTTATCTACCTGTCCTATTACCCACCTTATCCACCTGTTCTATTATCCACCTCATCCACCTGTCCTATTACCCACCTTATCTACCTGTCCTATTACTCACCTTATCTACCTGTCCTATTACTCACCCTATCTACATGTCCCATTACCCACCTTATCTACCTGTTCTATTACCCACCTTATCTACCTGTCCTATTACCCCTCTTATCCACCTGTCCTATTACCCACCATATCTACCTGTCCTATTACCCACCTTATCTACCTGTCCGATTACTCACCCTATCTACCTGTACTATTACCCACCTTATCTACCTGTCCCATTACTCACCTTATCTACCTGTCCAATTACCAACCTTATATACCTGTCCTATTACTCACCCTATTTACCTGTCCTATTACCCACCTTGTCTACCTGTCCTATTACCCACCTTATCTACCTGTCCCATTACCCAACTTGTCTGCCTGTCCTATTACCCACCTTATCTACCTATCCTATTACCCACCTTATCTACATGTCCTATTACCCACCTTATCTACCTGTCCTATTACCCACATTATCTACCTGTCCCATTACCCACCTTATCTGCCTGTCCTATTACCCACCTTATCTACCTGTCCCATTACCCACCTTATCTGGCTGTCCCATTACCCACCTTATCTACCTGTCGCATTACCCACCTTATCCACCTGTCCTATTGCCCACCTTATCCTCCTGTCCTATTACCCACCTTATCTACCTGTCCCATTACCAACCTTATGTACCTGTCCTATTACCCACCTTATCTACCTGTCCTATTACCCACCTTATCCACCTGTCCTATTACCCACCTTATCTACCTGTCCCGTTACCCACCCGAACTATCTGTAACATGACTCACCTTATCTACCTGTCCCATTACCCAACTTATCTGCCTGTCCTATTACCCACCTTATCTACCTGTCCTATTACGCACCCTACCCACCTGTCCTATTACCCACCTTATCTACCTGTCTTATTACCCACCTTATCTACCTGTCCTATTACCCAACTTATCCACCTGTCCTATTACCCACATTATCTACCTGTCCCATTACCCAGCTTATCTACCTGTCCTGTTACCCACGTTATCTGTCTGTCCCATTACCAAACTTATCTACCTGTCCCATTACCCACCTTATCTACCTGTCCTAATAACCAGCTTATCTACCTGTCCTATTAGCCACCTTATCTACCTGTCCTATTACCCACCTTATCTACCTGTCCTATTACCCACCTTATCTACCTGTCCCATTAACCTCCCTATCTACCTGTCCTATTACCCTTCCTATCTATCTGTCCTATTACCCTCCCTATCTACCTGTCCTATTACCCAACATATCTACCTGTCTTATTACCCAAATTATCTACCTGTCCTATTACCCACCTTATCTACATGTCCTATTACTCACCTTATCTACCTGTCCTATTAACCACCTTATCTACCTGTCCTATTACCCACCTTATCCACCTGTTCTATTATCTAACTTATCCACCTGTCCTATTACCCACCTTATCTACCTGTCCTATTACTAACCTTATCTACCTGTCGTATTACCCACCCTATCTACATGTCCCATTACGCACCTTATCTACCTGTCCTATTACCCACCTTATCTACCTGTACTATTACCCACCTTATCTACCTGTCCTATTACTCACCTTATCTACCTGTCCAATTACCCACCTTATCTACCTGTCCTATTACTCACCCTATTTACCTGTCCTATTACCCACCTTGTCTACCTGTCCTATTACCCACCTTATCTAACTGTCCTATTACACACCTTATCTACCTGTCCTATTACCCACCTTATCTACCAATACTATTACCTAGCTTATCAACTTGTCCTATTACCCACATTATCTACCTGCCCTATTACCCACCTTATCTACCTGTTGTATTACCCACCTTATCCACCTGTTCTATTACCCACCTTATCCACCTGTCCTATTACCCACCTTATCTACCTGTTGCATTACCCACCTTATCCACCTGTCCTATTGCCCACCTTATCCTCCTGTCCTATTACCCACCTTATCTACCTGTCCCATTACCAACCTTATGTACCTGTCCTATTACCCACCTTATCTACCTGTCCTATTACCCACCTTATCCACCTGTCCTATTACCCACCTTATCTACCTGTCCCGTTACCCACCCGAACTATCTGTAACATGACTCACCTTATCTACCTGTCCCATTACCCAACTTATCTGCCTGTCCTATTACCCACCTTATCTACCTGTCCTATTACGCACCCTACCCACCTGTCCTATTACCCACCTTATCTACCTGTCTTATTACCCACCTTATTTACCTGTCCTATTACCCAACTTATCCACCTGTCCTATTACCCACATTATCTACCTGTCCCATTACCCAGCTTATCTACCTGTCCTGTTACCCACGTTATCTGTCTGTCCCATTACCAAACTTATCTAACTGTCCCATTACCCACCTTATCTACCTGTCCTAATAACCAGCTTATCTACCTGTCCTATTAGCCACCTTATCTACCTGTCCTATTACCCACCTTATCTACCTGTCCTATTACCCACCTTATCTACCTGTCCCATTAACCTCCCTATCTACCTGTCCTATTACCCTCCCTATCTATCTGTCCTATTACCCTCCCTATCTACCTGTCCTATTACCCAACATATCTACCTGTCCTATTAACCAAATTATCTACCTGTACTATTACCCACCTTATCTACATGTCCTATTACTCACCTTATCTACCTGTCCTATTCACCACCTTGTCTACCTGTCCTATTACCCACCTTATCCACCTGTTCTATTATCTAACTTATCCACCTGTCCTATTACCCACCTTATCTACCTGTCCTATTACTAACCTTATCTACCTGTCGTATTACCCACCCTATCTACATGTCCCATTACGCACCTTATCTACCTGTCCTATTACCCACCTTATCTACCTGCACTATTACCCACCTTATCTACCTGTCCTATTACTCACCTTATCTACCTGTCCAATTACCCACCTTATCTACCTGTCCTATTACTCACCCTATTTACCTGTCCTATTACCCACCTTGTCTACCTGTCCTATTACCCACCTTATCTAACTGTCCTATTACTCACCTTATCTACCTGTCCTATTACCCACCTTATCTACCAATACTATTACCTAGCTTATCAACTTGTCCTATTACCCACATTATCTACCTGCCCTATTACCCACCTTATCTACCTGTTGTATTACCCACCTTATCCACCTGTTCTATTACCCACCTTATCCACCTGTTCTATTATCCACCTTATCCACCATATTACCCACCCTATATACTTGACCTATTACTCACCTTATCTACCTGTCCTATTACCCACCCTATCTACCTGTCCTTTTACCCATCTTATCTACCTGTCCTACTACCCACCTTATTCACCTGTGCTATTACCCACCTTATCCACCAGTTCAATTATGCACCTTATCTACCAGTCCTATTACCCACCCTATCTACCTGTCCTATTACTCACCTTATCTTCCGGACCTATTAGCCACCTTATCTACCTGTCCCATTACCCGCCTTATCTACCTGTCCTATTACCCAACTTATCTACCTGTCCTATTACCCACCCTATCTACCTGTCCTATTACTCACCTTATCTACCTGTCCCATTACCCACCTTATCTACCTGTCCTATTACCCACCTTATCTACCTGTCCCATTACCCACCTTATCTACCTGTCCTATTACCCACCTTATCTACCTGTCCTATTACCCACCTTATCTACCTGTCCTATTACTCACCTTATCTACCTGTCCCATTACCCACCTTATCTACCTGTCCTATTACCCACCCTATCTACCTGTCCTATTACCCAACTTATCTACTTGTCCCATTACCCACCTGATCTACCTGTCCTATTAGCCACCTTATCTATCTGTCCTATTACTACCTTATCTACCTGTCCTATTACTCACCTTATCTATCTGTCCCATTACCCACCTTATCTACCTGTTCTATTACCCACCCTATCTACCTGTCCTATTACCCACCTTATCTACCTGTCCCGTTACCCACCTTAGCTACCTGTCCTATTACCCACCTTATCTACCCGTCCCATTACCCACCTTATCCACCTGTCCTATTGCCCACCTTATCCACCTGTCCTATTACCCACCTTATCTATCTGTCGCATTACCAACCTTATGTACCTGTCGTATTATTCACCTTATCTACCTGTCCTATTACCCAAATTATCTACCTGTCCTATTACCCACCTTATCTACCTGTCGCATTACCCACCTTATCTACCTGTCCTATTACCCACCTTATCTACCTGTCGCATTACCCACCTTATTCACCTGTCCCATTACCAACCTTATCTACCTGTCCTATTACCCACCTTATCTACCTTTCCCATTACCAACCTTATGTACCTGTCCTATTACTCACCTTATCTACCTGTCCTAATTCCCACCTTATCTACCTGTCCCGTTACCCACCCGAACTACCTGTCCCATGACTCACCTTATCTACCGGTTCTATTACCCAGCTTATCTACCTGTCCCATTACGCAACTTATCTGCCTGTCCTATTACCCACCTTATCTACCTTTCCTATTACCCACCTTATCTACCTGTCCTATTACCCACCTTATCTACCTGTCCTATTACCCACATTATCTATCTGTCCCATTACCCACCTTATCTACCTGTCCTATTATCCACCTTATGTACCTGTCGCATTACCCACCTTATCCACCTGTCCTATTGCCCACCTTATCCACCTGTCCTATTACCCACCTTATCTACCTGTCCCATTACCAAACTTATGTACCTGTCCTATTACTCACCTTATCTACCTGTCCTATTACCCATCTTATCTACCTGTCCCATTACCAACCTTATCTACCTGTCCAGTTAACCACCTTATCTACCTGTCCTATTACCCACCTTATCTACCTGTCCTATTACCAACCTTATCTACCTGTCCTATTACTCACCTTATCTACCTGTCCTATTACCCACCTTATCTACCTGTCCTATTACCCACTTTATCTACCTGTCCTATTACCCACCTTATCTACCTGTCCAGTTACCCACCCGAACTACCTGTCACATGACTCACCTTATCTACCTGTCCTATTACCAACCTTATCTACCTTTCCTATTACCCACCTTATCTACCTGTCTTATTACCCACCTTATATACCTGTCCTATTACCCAACTTATCCACCTGTCCTATTACCCACATTATCTACCTGTCCCATTACCCAGCTTATCTACCTGTCCTGTTACCCACGTTATCTGTCTGTCCCATTACCAAACATATCTACCTGTCCTATTACCCACCTTATCTACCTGTCCTAATAACCAGCTTATCTACCTGTCCTATTAGCCACCTTATCTACCTGTCCTATTACCCACCTTATCTACCTGTCCTATTACCCACCTTATCTACCTGTCCCATTAACCTCCCTATCTACCTGTCCTATTACCCTCCCTATCTACCTGTCCTATTACCCTCCCTATCTCCCTGTCCTATTACCCAACATATCTACCTGTCCTATTACCCAACTTATCTACCTGTCCTATTACCCAACTTATCTACATGTCCTATTACTCACCTTATCTACCTGTCCTATTAACCACCTTATCTACCTGTCCTATTACCCACCTTATCCACCTGTTCTATTATCCACCTTATCCACCTGTCCTATTACCCACCTTATCTACCTGTCCTATTACTCACCTTAATACCTGTCCTATTACTCACCCTATCTACATGTCCCATTACCCACCTTATCTACCTGTTCTATTACCCACCTTATCTACCTGTCCTATTACCCCTCTTATCCACCTGTCCTATTACCCACCATATCTACCTGTCCTATTACCCACCTTATCTACCTGTCCGATTACTCACCCTATCTACCTGTACTATTACCCACCTTATCTACCTGTCCTATTACTCACCTTATCTACCTGTCCTAAAACCCACCTTATCTACCTGTCCTATTACTCACCCTATTTACCCATCCTATTACCCACCATGTCTACCTGTCCTATTACCCAACTTATCTACCTGTCCTATTACTCACCTTATCTACCGGACCTATTACTCACCTTATCTACCGGACATATTACCCACCTTATCTACCTGTATTATTACCCACCCTATCTACCTGTCCCATTACCCACATAATCTACCTGTCCTATTTCCCACCTTTTCTACCTGTCGTATTACCCACCTTATCTACCTGTCCCATTACCCACCTTATCTACCTGTCCTATTACCCACCTTATCTAACTGTCCCATTATGCACCTTATCTACCTGTCCCATTACCCACCCTATCTACCTGTCCCATTACCCACCTTATCTACCTGTCCCATTACCCACATTATCTACCTGTCCTATTACCCACCTTATCTAACTGTCCCATTATGCACCTTATCTACCTGTCCCATTACCCACCCTATATACCTGTCCTATTACCCACCTTATCTACCTGTCCTATTACTCACCTTATCTACCTGTCCTAAAACCCACCTTATCTACCTGTCCTATTACTCACCCTATTTACCCATCCTATTACCCACCATGTCTACCTGTCCTATTACCCAACTTATCTACCTGTCCTATTACCCACCTTATCTACCTGTCCTATTACTCACCTTATCTACCTGTCCTATTACTCACCCTATCTACCTGTCTATTACCCACCTTATCTACCTGTCCTATTACTCACCTTATCTACCTGTCCTATTACCCACCTTGTCTTGCTGTCCTATTACTCGCCCTATTTACTTGTCCTATTACCCACCTTTTCTACCTGTCCTATTACTCACCTTATCTACCTGTCCCATTATGCACCTTATCTACCTGTCCCATTACCCACCCTATCTACCTGTCCCATTACCCACCGTATCTACCTGTCCCATTACCCACCTTATCTACCTGTCCTATTACCCACCTTATCTTACTGTCCCATTATGCACCTTATCTACCTGTCCCATTACCCACCCTATCTACCTGTCCCATTTCCCACCTTATCTACCTGTCCTATTACCCAACTTATGTACCTGTCCTGTTACCCACCCTATCTACCTGTCCTATTACTCACCTTATCTACCGGTTCTATTACCCACCATATCTACCTGTCCTATTACCCACCTTATCTACCTGCCCTATTACCCACCTTATCCACTTGTGCTATTACCTAACTTATCCTCCTGGTCTATTATCCACCTTATCTACCTGTCCTATTACCCACCCTATATACCTGACCTGTTACTCACCTTATCTACCTGTCCTACTACCCACCTTATCCACCTGTCCTATTATCCACCTTATTCACCTGTCCTATTACCCACCTTATCTAACTCTCCTATTACTCACCTTATCTACCGGTCCTATTACCCACCTTATCTACCTGTCCTATTACCCACCTTATCTACCTGTCCTATTACCCACCTTATCTACCTGTCCTATTACTCACCTTATCTCCCTGTCCTATTACTCACCTTATCTACCTATCTTATGAAACAACTTATCTACCTGTCCTATTACCCACCTTATCTACCTGTCCTATCACCCACCTTATCTACCTGTCCTATTACCCACCCTATCCACCTGTCCGATTACCCATCCTATATACCTGTCCTATCCCTCACCTTATCTAACTGTCCTATTACCCACCCTATCTACCTGTCTTTTACACACCTTATCTACCCATCCTATTAACCACCCTATCCAACTGTTCTATTGCCCACTTTATCTAACTGTCCCATTATGCACCTTATCTACCTGTCCCATTACCCACCCTATCTACCTGTCCCATTACCCACCTTATCTACCTGTCCCATTCCCTACCTTATCTACCTGTCCTATTACCCACCTTATCTACCTGTCCCATTCCTTACCTTATCGACCTGTCCTATTACCCTAATTATCCACCTGTCCTATTACCCAACTTTTCTACCTGTCCTATTACTCACCTTATCTACCTGTCCTATTACCCCCCTTATCCACCTGTCCTATTATCCACACTATCTACCTGTCCTATTACCCACCCTGTCTACCTGTCCTATTACCCACCTTATCTACCTGTCCTATTACTCACCTTATCTACCTGTCCTATTACTCATCCTATCTACCTGTCCTATTACCCACCTTATCTACCTGTCGTATTACTCACCTTATTTACCTGTCCTAAAACCCACCTTATCTACCTGTCCTTTTACTCACCCTATTTACCCATCCTATTACCCACCTTGTCTACCTGTCCTATTACCCACCTTATCTACCTGTCCTATTACCCACCTTTTCTACCTGTCCTATTACTCACCTTATCTACCTGTCCTATCACCCATCTTATCTACCTGTCCTATTACCCACCTTATCCAGCTGTCCTATTACCCATCCTATATACCTGTCCTATCACTCACCTTATCTACCTGTCCTATTACCCACCTTATCCAGCTGTCCTTTACACATCCTATATACCTGTCCTATCAATCACCCTATCTACCTGTCCTATTACCCAGCTTATCCACCTGTTCTATTACCCACCTTATCTACCTGTCCCATTCCCTAACTTATCAACCTGTCCGATTACCCTAATTATCCACCTGTCCTATTACCCAACTTATCTACCTGTCCTATTACTCACCCTATCTACCTGTCCTATTACCCCCCTTATCCACCTGTCCTATTACCCACCCTATCTACCTGTCCTAATACTCACCTTATCTACCTGTCCTATTACCCAGCTTATCTACCTGTCCTATTACTCACCTTATCTACCTGTCCTATTACCCACCTTATCTACCTGTCCTATTACTCACCCTATTTACCTGTCCTATTACCCACCTTGTCTACCTGTCCTATTACCCACCATATCTACTTGTCCTATAACTCACCTTATCTACCTGTCCTATTACCCACCTTATCTACCTGTCCTATTACCCACATTATCTACCTGTCCTATTACCCACCTTATCTACCTGTCCTATTAACCACCTTATCCACCTCTGCTATTACCCACCTTATCCACCTGTCATATTACCCACCCTATATATCTGATCTATTTCTCACCTTATCTACCTATCCTATTACTCACCTTGTCTACCGGACCTATTACTCACCTTATCTACCTGTCCCATTACCCACCTTATCTACCTGTCCCATTACCCAACTTATCTACCTGTCCTATTACCCAACTTATCTACCTGTCCCATTACCCACCTTATCTACCTGTCCTATTACCCACCTTATCTACCTGTCCTATTACCTACCTCATCTACCTGTCCCATTACCCAACTTATCTACCTGTCCTATTACCCAACTTATCTACCTGTCCCATTACCCACCTTATCTACCTGTCCGATTACCCAACTTATCTACCTGTCCCATTACCCACCTTATCTACCTGTCCCATTACCCACCTTATCTTACTGTCCGATTACCCAACTTATCTACCTGTCCCATTACCCACCTTATCTACCTGTCCTATTACCCAACGTATCTACCTGTCCTATTACCCACCTTATCTACCTGTCCCATTACCTACCCTATCTACCTGTCCCATTACCCACCTTATCTACCTGTCCTGTTACCTACCTTATCTACCTGCCCTATTACCCACCTTATCTACCTGTCTTATTATCCAACTTATCCTCCTGTGCTATTATCCACCTTATCCACATTTCCTATTACCCACCATATCTACCTGCCCTTTTACCCACCTTATCTACCTGTCCTATTACCCACCCTATCTACCTGTCCTTTTACCCACATTATCTACCTGTCCTATTACCCTGCTTATCTACCTGTCCTATTACCCACCCTATCTACCTGTCTTTTACACACCTTATCTACCCATCCTACTAACGACCCTATCCACCTGTTCTATTACCCACCTTATCAACCTGTCCCATTCCCTACCTTATCTACCTGTCCTATTACCCACCTTATCTACCTGTCCTATTACCCAAATTATCCACCTGTCCTATTACTCACCTTATCTACCTGTCCTATTACTCACCTTATCTTCCTGTCCTATTACTCACCCTATTTACCTGTCCTATTACCCACCTTGTCTACCTATCCTATTACCCACCTTATCTACCTGTCCCGTTACCCACCTTATCTACCTGTCCCATTACTCACCTTATCTACCTGTCCTATTACTCACCCTATCTACCTCTCCTATTACCCACCTTTTCTTCCTGTCCTATTACTCACCCTATCTACATCTCCTATTACCCACCTTATCTACCTGTCCTATTACTCACCTTATCTAACTGTCCTATTACTCACCTTATCTAACTGTCCTATTACTCACCCTATTTACCTGTCCTATTACCCACCTTGTCTACCTGTCCTATTACTCACCTTATCTACCTGTCCTATTACTCACCCTATTTACCTGTCCTATTACCCAACTTATCTACCTGTCCCGTTACCCACCTTATCTACCTGTCCCATTACTCACCTTATCTACCTGTCCTATTACTCACCCTATCTACCTGTCCTATTACCCACCTTATCTACCTGTCCTATTACTCACCTTATCTTCCTGTCCTATTACCCACATTATCTACCTGTCCTATTACCCACCTTATCTACCTGTCCTATTACCCACCTTATCCACCTCTGCTATTACCCACCTTATCCATCTGTTCTATTATGTACCTTATCCACCTGTCATATTACCCACCCTATATACCTGATCTATTTCTCACCTTATCTACCTGTCCTATTTCTCACCTTGTCTACCGGACCTATTACCCACCTCATCTACCTGTCCCATTACCCAACTTATCTACCTGTCCTATTACCCACCTTATCTACCTGTCCCATTACCCACCTTATCTACCTGTCCTATTACCCACCTTATCTACCTGTCCTATTACCCACCTCATCTACCTGTCCCATTACCCAACTTATCTACCTGTCCTATTACCCAATTTATCTACCTGTCCCATTACCCACCTTATCTACCTGTCCGATTACCCAACTTATCTACCTGTCCCATTACCCACCTTATCTACCTGTCCCATTACCCACCTTATCTTACTGTCCGATTACCCAACTTATCTACCTGTCCCATTACCCACCTTATCTACCTGTCCTATTACCCAACGTATCTACCTGTCCTATTACCCACCTTATCTACCTGTCCCATTACCCACCCTATCTACCTGTCCCATTACCCACCTTATCTACCTGTCCTGTTACCTACCTTATCTACCTGCCCTATTACCCACCTTATCTACCTGTCTTATTATCCAACTTATCCTCCTGTGCTATTATCCACCTTATCCACATTTCCTATTACCCACCATATCTACCTGTCCTATTACCCACCTTATCTACCTGTCCTATTACCCACCCTATCTACCTGTCCTTTTACCCACATTATCTACCTGTCCTATTACCCACCCTATCTACCTGTCTTTTACACACCTTATCTACCCATCCTACTAACGACCCTATCCACCTGTTCTATTACCCACCTTATCAACCTGTCCCATTCCCTACCATATCTACCTGTCCTATTACCCACCTTATCTACCTGTCCTATTACCCAAATTATCCACCTGTCCTATTACTCACCTTATCTACCTGTCCTATTACTCACCTTATCTACATGTCCTATTACTCACCCTATTTACCTGTCCTATTAACCACCTTGTCTACCTATCCTATTACCCACCTTATCTACCTGTCCCGTTACCCACCTTATCATCCTGTACCATTACTCACCTTATCTACCTGTCCTATTACTCACCCTATCTACCTGTCCTATTACCCACCTTATCTACCTGTCCTATTACTCACCTTATCTTCCTGTCCTATTACTCACACTATCTACATCTCCTATTACCCACCTTATCTACCTGTCCTATTACTCACCTTATCTACCTGTCCTATTACTCACCTTATCTACCTGTCCTATTACCTACCTCATCTACCTGTCCCATTACCCAACTTATCTACCTGTCCTATTACCCAACTTATCTACCTGTCCCATTACCCAACTTATCTACCTGTCCTATTACCCAACTTATCTACCTGTCCCATTACCCACCTTATCTACCTGTCCGATTACCCAACTTATCTACCTGTCCCATTACCCACCTTATCTACCTGTCCCATTACCCACCTTATCTTACTGTCCGATTACCCAACTTATCTACCTGTCCCATTACCCACCTTATCTACCTGTCCTATTACCCAACGTATCTTCCTGTCCTATTACCCACCTTATCTACCTGTCCCATTACCCACCCTATCTACCTGTCCCATTACCCACCTTATCTACCTGTCCTGTTACCTACCTTATCTACCTGCCCTATTACCCACCTTATCTACCTGTCTTATTATCCAACTTATCCTCCTGTGCTATTATCCACCTTATCCACATTTCCTATTACCCACCATATCTACCTGCCCTTTTACCCACCTTATCTACCTGTCCTATTACCCACCCTATCTACCTGTCCTTTTACCCACATTATCTACCTGTCCTATTACCCAGCTTATCTACCTGTCCTATTACCCACCCTATCTACCTGTCTTTTACACACCTTATCTACCCATCCTACTAACGACCCTATCCACCTGTTCTATTACCCACCTTATCAACCTGTCCCATTCCCTACCTTATCTACCTGTCCTATTACCCACCTTATCTACCTGTCCTATTACCCAAATAATCCACCTGTCCTATTACTCACCTTATCTACCTGTCCTATTACTCACCTTATCTACCTGTCCTATTACTCACCCTATTTACCTGTCCTATTACCCACCTTGTCTACCTATCCTATTACCCACCTTATCTACCTGTCCCGTTACCCACCTTATCTACCTGTCCCATTACTCACCTTATCTACCTGTCCTATTACTCACCCTATCTACCTGTCCTATTACCCACCTTTTCTTCCTGTCCTATTACTCACCCTATCTACATCTCCTATTACCCACCTTATCTACCTGTCCTATTACTCACCTTATCTAACTGTCCTATTACTCACCTTATCTAACTGTCCTATTACTCACCCTATTTTCCTGTCCTATTACCCACCTTGTCTACCTGTCCTATTACTCACCTTATCTACCTGTCCTATTACTCACCTTATATAACTGTCCTATTACTCACCCTATTTACCTGTCCTATTACCCACCTTGTCTACCTGTCCTATTACTCACCTTATCTACCTGTCCTATTACTCACCTTATCTACCTGTCCTATTACTCACCCTATTTACCTGTCCTATTACCCACCTTGTCTACCTATCCTATTACCCACCTTATCTACCTGTCCAGTTACCCACCTTATCTACCTGTCCCATTACTCACCTTATCTACCTGTCCTATTACTCACTCTATCTCCCTGTCCTATTACCCACCTTATCTACCTGTCCTATTACTCACCTTATCTTCCTGTCCTATTACTCACCCTATCTACATCCCCTATTACCCACCTTATCTACCTGTCCTATTACTCACCTTATCTACCTGTCCTATTACTCACCTTATCTACCTGTCCTATTACCCACCTTATCTACCTGTCCCATTTCCCACCTTATCTACCTGTCCTATTACCCACCTTGTCTACCTGTCCTATTATCCACCTTATCGACCTGTCCTATTACCCACCGTATCCACCTGTCCTATTACCCACCCTATATACCTGTCCTATTACTCACCTTATCTACCTGTCCTATTACCCACCGTATCTACCTGTCCTATTACCCACCTTATCTACCTGTCCTATTACCCACCTTATCTACCTGTCCTATTACCCACCTTATCTACCTGTCCTATTACCCACCCTATCTACCTGTCCTATTACCCACCTTATCTACCTGTCCTATTGCCCACCTTATCTACCTGTCCCATTACGCACTTATCTACCTGTCCTATTACTCACCTTATCTACCTGTCCTATTACCCACCTTATCAACCTGTCCTATTACCCACCTTATCTACCTGTCCTATTACCCACCTTATCTACCTGTCCTATTACTCACCTTATCTACCTCTCCTATTACTCACCCTATCTACCTGTCCTATTACCCACCTTATCTACCTGTCCTATTACTCACCCTATCTTCCTGTCCTATTACCCACCCTATCTTCCTGTTCCATTTAGCACCTTATCTACCTGTCCTGTTACTCACCTTATCTACCTGTCCTATTACCCACCTTATCAACCTTTCCTATTACCCACCCTATCTACCTGTCCTATTACCCACCTTATCTTCCTGTCCTATTACTCACTCTATCTACCTGTCCTATTACCCACCTTATCAACCTTTCCTATTACCCACCCTATCTACCTGTCCTTTTACCCACCCTATCTACCTGTCCAATTACCCACCTTATCTACCTGTCCTATTACCCACCTTATCTACCTGTCCTATTACCCACTTTATCTAAATGTCCTATTACTCACCCCATCTACCTGTCCTATTACCCACCTTATCTACCTGTCCTATTACCCACCCTATCTACCTGTCCTATTACCCACCTTATCTACCTGTCCTATTACCCACCTTATCTACCTGTCCTATTACCCACCTTATCTACCTGTCCCATTACCCACCTTATCCACCTGTCCTATTACCCACCTTATCTACCTGTCCAATTACCCACCTTATCTACCTGTCCTATTACCCACCTTATCAACCTTTCCTATTACCCACCCTATCTACCTGTCCTATTACTCACCTTATCTACCTGTCCTATTACTCACCCTATCTACCTGTCCTATTACCCACCTTATCTACCTGTCCTATTACCCACCTTATCTACCTGTCCTATTACCCACTTTATCTAAATGTCCTATTACTCACCCCATGTACTTGTCCTATTACCCACCTTATCTTCCTGTCCTATTACCCACCCTATCTACCTGTCCTATTACCCACCTTATCTACCTGTCCTATTACCCACCTTATCTACCTGTCCTATTACCCACCTTATCTACCTGTCCCATTACCCACCTTATCCACCTGTCCTATTACCCACCTTATCTACCTGTCCCATTACCCACCTTATCCACCTGTCCTATTACCCACCCTATCTACCTGTCCTATTACCCACCTTATCTACCTGTCCTATTGCCCACCTTATCTACCTGTCCCATTACGCACTTATCTACCTGTCCTATTACTCACCTTATCTACCTGTCCTATTACCCACCTTATCAACCTGTCCTATTACCCACCTTATCTACCTGTCCTATTACCCACCTTATCTACCTGTCCTATTACTCACCTTATCTACCTCTCCTATTACTCACCCTATCTACCTGTCCTATTACCCACCTTATCTACCTGTCCTATTACTCACCCTATCTTCCTGTCCTATTACCCACCCTATCTTCCTGTTCCATTTAGCACCTTATCTACCTGTCCTGTTACTCACCTTATCTACCTGTCCTATTACCCACCTTATCAACCTTTCCTATTACCCACCCTATCTACCTGTCCTATTACCCACCTTATCTTCCTGTCCTATTACTCACTCTATCTACCTGTCCTATTACCCACCTTATCAACCTTTCCTATTACCCACCCTATCTACCTGTCCTTTTACCCACCCTATCTACCTGTCCAATTACCCACCTTATCTACCTGTCCTATTACCCACCTTATCTACCTGTCCTATTACCCACTTTATCTAAATGTCCTATTACTCACCCCATCTACCTGTCCTATTACCCACCTTATCTACCTGTCCTATTACCCACCCTATCTACCTGTCCTATTACCCACCTTATCTACCTGTCCTATTACCCACCTTATCTACCTGTCCTATTACCCACCTTATCTACCTGTCCCATTACCCACCTTATCCACCTGTCCTATTACCCACCTTATCTACCTGTCCAATTACCCACCTTATCTACCTGTCCTATTACCCACCTTATCAACCTTTCCTATTACCCACCCTATCTACCTGTCCTATTACTCACCTTATCTACCTGTCCTATTACTCACCCTATCTACCTGTCCTATTACCCACCTTATCTACCTGTCCTATTACCCACCTTATCTACCTGTCCTATTACCCACTTTATCTAAATGTCCTATTACTCACCCCATGTACTTGTCCTATTACCCACCTTATCTTCCTGTCCTATTACCCACCCTATCTACCTGTCCTATTACCCACCTTATCTACCTGTCCTATTACCCACCTTATCTACCTGTCCCATTACCCACCTTATCCACCTGTCCTATTACCCACCTTATCTACCTGTCCAATTACCCACCTTATCTACCTGTCCTATTACCCACCTTATCAACCTTTCCTATTACCCACCCTATCTACCTGTCCTATTACTCACCTTATCTACCTGTCCTATTACTCACCCTATCTACCTGTCCTATTACCCACCTTATCTACCTGTCCTATTACCCACCTTATCAACCTTTCCTATTACCCACCCTATCTACCTGTCCTATTACCCACCTTATCTACCTGTCCCATTACCCACCTTATCTACCTGTCCTATTACCCACCTTATCTTGTCCTATTACTCACCCTATCTTCCTGACCAGTTTCAGGGATCTGTGAACATACACTCCAAATTCCCTCTGTTCCTCTATGCCTCTCATTATCCTCCTGTTTATTATCTAGTCTTTTCCTTGTTTGTCCTCCCTGAATGCATCATCTCACCCTTCTCCACATTGAATTCCATTGGCCATTTTTCTGCCACCTCATTGATGCCTTCCTGCAGTCTCCAGCTTTCTTCCTCACTATCGAGTGCAATACCAACCCGCTTTTATCATCTTCAAACTTCCTCATCATGGCCTCTACATTGAAATCAAAATCATTGATATATACCATGAACAGCAAGGGACCCAGTACTGTTCCTGTGGAACCCCTTGAAATTCTGTTCCAGTACAGCTCCAACACTGACATCTACCCAGCTATGTGGAAAATTGCCCAGGTATGTCCTGTACACAAAAAGCAGGACAAATCCAACCCAACCAATTACCGCCCCATCAGTCTACTCTTCATCATCAGTAAAGTAATGGAAGGGGTCATCAACAGTGCTATCAAGTGGCACTTACTCAGCAATAACCTGCTCACTGATGCCCAGTTTGGGTTCCGCCAGGGCCACTCAGCTCCTGACCTCATTACAGCCTTGGTTCACACATGGACAAAAGACCTGAGCTCCCGCGGTGAGGTGAGAGTGACTGACCTTGACACCAAGGCAGCATTTGATCGAGTCTCCAGGTCACAAATAACACCCATCGACTATTAACTCTTTGTTTCCTGCCACTGAGCCAATTTTGGATCCAATTTGCCACTTTCCCTTGGATGCCCTGAGCTTTTACCTTCCGGTTCAGGCTGCCATTTGGGACATTGTCAAAAGCTTTGCCGAAATCCATGTGGGTGCCATCTTGGGGTCAAAGATAGAATGCATTTGGTTGGAATTACGAAACAATAGAGGAACAATGAATTTATAAAATAATATGGCATATTATCTAATATTTATAACATGCTATATTATATAATATTTATAATATGGTGTATTTTATAAACCACCAAATTGTGAAAAGGGGATAGAGGAGCAGATTTGTAGGGGAATTTCTGAGAGGTGTGGGATCTATAGAATAACAATGATGAGAGATTTTAACAATCCCAATGTTGAATGGGGCAATGATTGTGTTAAGAACAGAGGGGGAGAGGAATTTCTGACCTTTGTCAGAACGTTGTTATCAGTCTTTTTCTTGTCCAGTGGGGAGGCAGACATTGCTGTATCTCGTCCTGGGAATTAAATGGGTCAAATGGAGAATGGCACCTGGAGGAGTGTGAGAGAGGAGGACTCTGGGACAGGCAGTCAGCAGCACCTAGAGGAGAGTGTGAGAGGAGGTCCCTGGAACCTAGAGGCCTAGAGTCTATCTAGAGGATCTAGCACCTAGTCTGTACTCAAGTTGGAGTAAGTGTAAAATAAAAGTAAAGGTCCACAAGCTACTTAGTTAAGATATGTCTGGGGAGTTCAGTCCCGTGATGTACACATCCTGCGCTATGTGGGAAATCCTAGCTGCTCCTGGTGGACTGGATGACCATGGCCAGAATTTCCTGGTCATCAGGCAGGCTTGGCAGGGGCAAGTGGGAGTGGCCGTGAAATGGACAGCTGCCCGCAGTCAGGCTCCGAATGCAATTTCACGCTGGCCGGCGCTCTGGGCTGCCGGGGTGATGGCGGGAGGAGCGTGAGTGTGGGAGTTCACACATGCGCCTGGGTGTGCGCAATACTAGCTCCCCGAGGCACAAAACTGCCTGAGGGAGCTGAAGATTTTTAAAACAAAAAATAAAGAAATTAGAAATGTTAAGAACATGTCCCCTCATGTGACCCTGTTGCATGACTGGGAGGCCCATAGAACCATAGAAAAATTACAGCACAGATGGAGTCCATTCGGCCCATCTTGTCCATGCCAGCCCGAGGTGCCCTTTCTAATCCCACCTTCCTGCACCCGGCCCATGTTAGAGATGAGTTTGAAAAGCTTTAAATGGTTTTAAACCACTGGTCAAAACCTCATCCCATTTGTGGAGGATTCGCCAAAAATGCACAGGCCGCTTGGCCTATTCTCCTGCCCACTAACTGAACGGTCAGACAGACAGTGAAAAATTTCAATCAATTAGTCCATTAAGGGCCTTAATAGGCTGTTTAGTTGCCAGTGGACACACTGCCAACTCCCAAAATATCAGGCGAGTGCGCGATGATATTGGGACACTCGCCCAACATCAGTGTGAGTTATTTTACACTCGTTCAGGTCTGGCACACACCCACCCAACAAACGCAACGTTCTGCCCCGTGTGTTCAGGACTGGAGCAACTCCAGCTCCGGGTTTTTGGAGTTGAGCGGCAGTTGGGGGCACCACGGGGCATTCACGAGGCTGAGAGGGTCACGGACAGCATGTTTCAGGACATGGTCACCCTGCAGCTTAAGGAAGTGCAAGCAGAGAGGGAATGGGTGACCACCAGACAGGAGAAGGGGACCAGGAAGGTAGTGAGGGAATCCCCCCCGAGTGCATCTCGCTCGCAAACTGCTTTTTGGCCTTGGAAAACAGCGAGTGTGATGGATCCTCATTGGAGGCCAATCAGAGCCCAGGGCAGGGCACTGTGGTTGGTCCAGCTGCCCAGGGAGGGAGGCGGAAGTCTGGAACAGCAACAGTGGTAGGCGTTTGGTTAGTGAGGGGAGTGAGGGGAGTAGACAGGCGCTCCTGCAGCCATACACGTGACTCCAGGATGGATTGTTGCCTTCCGGGCGCCAGGGTCAAGGATGTCACGGGACAGCTGCAGGGTGTTCTGAAGGGGGAGGGTGAGCAGCCAGAGGTCGTGGTACAGGTTGGGACCAATGACATAGGCAGAAAGAGAAACGAGGTCCTGCAAGCAGACTTTAGGGAGTTAGGTAGGAATTTGAAAAGCAGGACTTCATAGGTAGGAATGTCCGGATTACACCTGGTGCCTCGCAGTGAGTATAGGAACTGAAGGAGAAAGCAGATGAATGTGTGGCTGGGCCGATGGTGCAGGTGGGAGGGCTTTAGATTCATGGGGAGGTGGGACCTGAACATCTGAACAGGACTTGGACCAACATCCTCACGGGGAGGTTTGTTAATGCTGCTGGGGCGGATTTAAACTAAATTGGCAGTGGGATGGGATCCTGAAAAGTAGTTCAGAGGGAGAGAAGCGGAGATGGAATTAGAAGTTAAAATGTTAGTGAGTGAGTCTGGAAAGCAGAGGAAACATAGGCTGGATAAGAAAGAAGCGAGTTTAACAAGGCTAAATGGAATATATTTTAATGCAAAGAGCCTGAGCAATAAGACAGACGAGCTGAGGGCACAGATAGGTACCTGGGAGTGTGAGATAATAACTATGACCGAGACTTGGCTAAAAGGGCAGAATTGGCAGCTCAACATTCCTGGTTCTAGCGTATTCCGAGGAGATAGACAGGGGTATAGAAGAGGTGGGGGGGTTGCAATATTGATCAAGGAATCGATTATAGCAGTGAGGAGGGATAATATCTTGGAAGGATCATCAGGGAGAGATAGAGGATCAAATATGTCATCACATTTCAGGGAAGTGTAAGAATAATAACACAATAATAGGATTTTAACTACCCAAATATTAACTGGGATAGTTTCAGTGTGCAAGGTAGAAGAGGGAGCAAAATTCTTAAGTTGCATCCAGGAGAACTTTTTTAGCCAGTATGTAGAAAGCCCAACAAGGGAGGGGCAAGATCTGGACCTAATATTTGGAAATGAGCCCAGGCTGGTGGAAGGTGTATCAGTGGGGGAGCATTTTGGTGATAGTGACCATAACTCAGTTAGATTTAGGGTAGTTATGGAAAAGGATAAGGTTGGACAGGAAATAAAAGTTCTAGACTGAGGAAAGGCTAATTTTACTAAAATGAGATACGATTTGGTCCAAGTAGACTGGGAGCAGCTACTTGCAGATAAAACTGTGTCAGAGCAGTGGGAGGCATTCAAGGAGGAAATAGCGAGAGTACAGGGCAAATATGTTCCTGTAAAGACAAAGGGGGGACCAAGTCTGGAGAACCCTGGATGTCAAAGGACTTAAAAAAAAGAGAATCTTATGGCAGATACCAGAGACCTTAGAGGAGTATAAAATGTACAGAGAGGGACTTAAAAAGGAAATTAGGAAAATTAAGAGAGTGCATGAGAAAGCATTGGTGGGTAGAATAAAGGAAAACTAAAGGGGTTTTTCAAATATATAAAGAGCAAGAGAATAATTAGGGAAAGAATCGGGCCAATTATGGACCCGGAAGACGTGGGTACAGTCCTCAATGAATACTTTGTGTCGGTCTTCACAATGGGAAAGAACGACACAGGTATAGACATCAGGGTGGAGGACTGTGAAATATTGGAGGAAATTAACATAGAGAGAGAGGAATAGTGTGTTTAGTGACCTTAAAAGTGGATAAATCCACAGGCCAGGATGAGATGTATCCCAGGATGTTGAGGGAGGCAAGGGAAGAGATATCAGGGACCCCGGCAGTAATTTTCAAATCCTCTCTGGCCACAGGTGAGGTGCCAGAGGATTGCTAACAATGTTCCATTATTAAAAAAGAGTGGAAGGAATAGATCAGGAAATTACAGGCCTGTCAGTCTGAGGGACAGAATATATCTGCATTTGGAGAGACACAGATTAATCAGGGATAGTCAGCGTGGATTTATTAAGGGAAGCTCTTGTTTGACAAATTTGATGAATTTTTTCAGGAGGTAACCAGGAGCGTTGATGGGGGTAATGCATTTGACGTGGTCTAGATGGACTTTAGCAAGGCTTTTGATAAGGTCCCTCATGGCAGATTGGTCAAGAAAGTCAGAGCTCATGAGATCCAAGGCAAAGTGACACGTTGGATCCAAAATTGGCTGAGAGGCAGGAAGCAGAGGGTGATGGTAGAGGGATGTTTCTGTGACTGGAAGTTTGTTTCCAGTGGGGTTCCACAGGGCTCGGTGCTGGGGCTCTTGCTGTTTGTGGTGTACATAAATGATTTGGACTTAAATTTAGGGGGTATGATCAAGAAATTCACGGATGACACTAAAATTGGTAGGGTGGTAAATAGTAAGGAGGCTAGCCGTAAACTGCAGGAGGATATCAATGGACTGGTCAGGTGGGTAGAGCAGTGGCAAATGGAATTCAACCTAGAAAAGTGTGAAGTAATGCATTTGGGGAGGGCTAACAAGGCAAGGGATTACACTATGAATGGTAGGACCCTGTAAAGTACTAAAGGGCAGAGGGACCTCGGTGTGCATATCCACAGATCCCTGAAGGTAGCAGGGCAGGTAAATATGGTGGTTAAGAAGGCATATGGGATGCCTTTATTAGCCAAGGAATATAATACAAGAGCAGGGAGGTTGTGCTGGAACTGTATAAAACTCTGGTTAGGCCACAACTGGAGTACTGTGTGCAGTTCTGGTCACATTATAGGAAGGATGTGATTGCACTGGAGAGGGTGCAGAGGAGGTTCACCAGGATGCTGCCTGGGCTGGAGGGTCGGAGCTATGAGGAAAGATTGGATAGGCTGGGGTTGTTTTCCTTGGAGCAGTGAAGGTTGAGAGGGGACCTGATAGAGGAGTATTAGATTATGAGGGGCACAGGTAGGGTGGTTAGGAAGACACTTTTTCCATTAGTAGAGGGGCAATAACCAGGGGACTTAGATTTAAGCTAAGAGGTATAAGGCTAAGAGGGGAGTTAAGGGGAAATTCTTTCACTAGAAGGTGCTGGGAGTCTGGAATTCACTGCCTAAAAGGATGGTTGAGTCAGAAACTCTTGTAACATTTAAGAAGTATTTAGATATTCACTTGCATTGCTATAGCCTCCAGGGCTAGGGGCCAAGTGCTGGAAAATGGGATTAGTGTAGTCAGATCCTTGTTGAGTGGTGCAGGCACATTGGGCTGAATGGCCTCCTTCTGTGCTGTACATGTCTATGAGTCACAGTTGGGGTGCATCTCGGGAATAGTGATCATAGAATTGTAAGGTTTAGGTTAGTTATGGAGAAGGAGAAGAAGTAATTTAGAATGAAAATACATTCCCGCAAGAGGGAAAGGGAGGGTAAATAAAGCCAGAGTTCCCTGGCTGAAGGAATTGGAGTGTGGAATGAAACTGGAAAAGAGGCTGTAAGACAGATGTCAGCTTGATAATACAAGGGAGAACAAGGTCCAGTATAGAAAATAGAGGAGAAATGGAAAAGAAAATAAGAAGAGCAAAGAGAGAGCATGAGAAGAGATCGAGGGCTGAGATAAAAGGGAATCCAAAGATCTTCCATAGTTAGAATAACAGTCGGAATGTTGGGGCTGATTAGGAACCTACGTCGAGATTTATTGGGTTGGAGGGTGGAAGATAGAGCTGAGGTATTAAATGAATACTTTGCATCAATGTTTGCCGACTATATTGTGTTGGAAACACTCACTCTCTGTAATGCTTTGCTATATTCCCTGTAATTGTTAGAAATCCTGTCAAACATGGGAAAATTCTCCATGATGTTGGACTCAGAGAAGGCAAAACTTGGGCAAATGTGAATTAAATAAGGAGAGCCGGCATGGATTTGGTAAAAGGTTATTTTGAAGAGCTAACAAAAGTAACAGATGTGGTGTACATGGACTTCCAAAGGGCATTTGATTTGGTGCCGCACACCAGATGTGTGAGCAATGTTACAGTCAATGGAATAAGAAGGACAGGAACAACATGGATATGAAATTAAAAACAAAAAACTGCGGATGCTGGAAATCCAAAACAAAAACAGAATTACCTGGAAAAACTCAGCAGGTCTGGCAGCATCGGCGGAGAAGAAAAGAGTTAATGTTTCGAGTCCTCATGACCCTTCGACAGAACTGGGTGAATCCAAGGAACGTCAACTCTTTTCTTCTCCGCCGATGCTGCCAGACCTGCTGAGTTTTTCCAGGTAATTCTGGATATGAAATTGGCTGAGTGACAGGAAACAGTGAGCAGTGGTTAATGGATGTTTTTCAGACTGGAGACAGACTTGTAGTGAGGTTCCCCAGGGATTATGTTAGGACCCCTACCTTCCCAGATAGTATATTAATGGCCTAGAGTCAGGTGTTCAGGGCACAATTTCAATATTTGGGGATGTCACAGAACTTGAAAGTAACTATGAGAAGGATAGTGATAAACTTCAAAAGGACATTGACAGGCTGGTGGAGTGGACGGACACAGGGCAGATGAAATTTAATGCAGAGAAGTGTGAAATAGAGTCATTGAGGTCTATAGCACAGAAAAAGGCCCTTCAGCCCATCAACTCTGTACAGGTCAAACAAGTACCTAACTATTCTAATCCCATTTTCCAGCACTAGGCCCATAGCCTTGTATGCCATGGCATTGCAAGTGTACATCCAAATACTTCTTAAATGTTATGAGGGTTTCTGCCTCTATCACCTTTTCAGGCAGTGAGTTCCAGATTCCCACCACCCTCTGGGTGAAAAAATTCTTCCTCACATCCCCTCTAAACCTCCTGCCCCTTACTTTAAATCTATGCCCCCTGGTTATTGATCCCTCCACCAAGGGGAAAAGTTCCTTCCTGTCTACCCTATCTATGTCCCTCATAATTTTATACACCTCAATCATGTCCCCCCTCAATCTCCTCTGCTTCAGGGAAAATAACCCCAATCTATCCAATCTCTCCTCATAACTAAAACTCTCCAGCCCAGGCAACATCCTGGTAAATCTCCTCTGCACTCTCTCTAGTGCAATCACATCCTTCCTATAATGCAGATTCCAGAACTGCACACAGTACTCTAGCTGTGGCCTAACCAGCGTTTTATACAGTTCCAGTATAACCTCCCTGCTCTTATATTCTATGCCTCAGCTAATAAAGACAAGTATCCCATATGCCTTCTTAAACACCTTATCTATTTGTCCTGCTACCTTAAGGGACCGGTGGACATGCACACCAAGGTCCCTCTGATCCTCGATACTTCCCAGGGTCCTACTATTCATCGTGTATTCCTGTGCCTTGTTTGTCCTTCCCAAGTGCATCACCTCACACTTATCCGGATTAAGTTCCATTTGCCACTGATCAGCCCATCTGACCAGCCGTCTGTATCCTCCTGTAATCCAAGGCTATCCTCCTCACTATTTACCACCCCACCAATTTTTGTGTCATCCATGAACTTACTGACCAACCCTCCTACATTCAAGTCTAAATCGTTTATATATACCACAACAGCAAGGGTCCCAACAATGATCCCTGTGGAACCCCACTGGACACAGGCATCCAGTCACAAAAACACCCCTCGACCATCACCCTCTGCTTCCTACCACTCAGCCAATTCTGGATTCAGTTTACCAAATTGCCTTGGATCCCATGGGCTCTTACCTTCATTATCAGTCTCACATGCGGGACCTTATCAAAAGCCTTGCTGAAATCCAAGTAGACTATGTCAAATGCATTGCCCTCATCTACACACCTGGTCACCCCTTCGAAAAATTCAATCAAATTGGTCAGACATGGCCTCCCCTTAACAAAACCATGCTGACTATCCTTGATTAATCCCTGCGTCTCCAAGAGTAGATTAACTCTGTCCCTCAGAATTGCTTCCAATAGTTTCCCCACCACTGAGGTTAGACTGACTGGTCTGTAGTTCCCTGGTTTATCCCTTCCTCCCTTCTTGAATAACAGTACCACACTGGCTGTCCTCCAGTCCTCTGGCACCTCTCCTGTGACCAGGGAGATATTGAAAATTATTGCCAGCGCCCCTGCTATTTCCTCCCTTGCCTTAGTCAACAGCCTGAGATACATTTCATCCGGGCCTGGAGATTTATCTACTTTAAGCCTGCCAGACCACTTAGAACCTCCTTCCTTTCTATACTAATTTCTTTAATTATCTATCAGTCCTTCTGCCTGATTTCCATACCCATGTCGGCCCTCTCACTTGTGAACACCGACACAAAGTATTCATTTAGAACCCTACCTACGTCTTCCAGCTCCACACACAAATTACCACTGTGGTCCTTAATGGGCCCCACTCTTTCCTTAGTTATCCTCTAACACTTAATGTACTTGTAAAATAACTTTGGATTTTCCTTTATTTTACCTGCCAATGTTTTTTCATGCCCCCTTTTTGCACTCCTAATTTCCTGTTTAAGTTCCCCCTACACATTCTATTCTCCTCCAGGGCTTCCGCTGTTTTGAGCCCTCAGTATCTGCCTTAAGCCTCTCTTTTCCTTTTATCCGATCCTGTACATCCCACGATATCCAGGGTTCCCTGGATTTGTTGGTCCCACCCTTTATCTTACTGGAATATGTTGGCCCTGTACTCTCCCTATTTCCTTCTTGAATGAGTCCCACTGTCCTGACGCAGATTTACCTAAAAGTAGCTGCTCCCAGTCCGCTCTGGCCAAATCATATCTGATCTTATTAAAATCAACCTTCCCCCAATTTAGAACTCTGATTTCTGACCCATCTTTGTCCTTTTCCATAACAACCTTGAATCTAACGGAGTTATGATCACTATTGCAAAATGCTCCCCCACTGATGCCTCTGGTTGGGAGGAAGAGTGCAGACAGACAATATAAAATCAAGGGTACAATTCTAAAAGGGGTTCAGGAACAGAGAGATTGGGGTTATATGTGCATAAATCATTGAAGATGGCAGGCAGTTTGAGAAAGTGGTTAATAAAACACATCAGATTCTGAGCTTTATCAATGGGGGAATGAGTTAGGGGGAGGGCTAGAGTCCCTAACCCTCACCCTAACTCCTTATTTAAGGAAGGATGTAAATATGTTGGAAGCAGTTCAGAGAAGGTTCACCAGGCTAACACCAGGAATGGGTGGCTTGTCTTATGAGGAAAGGTTGGACAGGTTAGTCTTGTACCCACTAGAGTTTAAAAGAGTTAGAGGTGACATGCATGAAACCTATAAGATCCTGAGGGGTCTTGACAGGGTGAATGTGGAGAGAATGTTTCCCCTGGTGGGAGAATTTAGAACTAGGGGTCATTGTTTAAAAATAAGGGGTCGTCCATTTAAGACAGAGGTGTGGAGATTTTTTTCTCTCAGAGGGTTGTGAGATTTTGGAACTCTCTTCCTCAAAAGGCGGTGGAAGCAGAGTCTTTGAATATTTTTAAGACAGAGCTAGATAGATTCTTGATTAACAAGGGGGTGAAAGGTTATTGGGTGTAGGCAGGAATGTGGGGTTGTGGTTAAAATCAGATCAGCCATGATCTTATTGAACGGCAGAACAGGCTCGAGGGGCTGAGTGGCCTCCACCTGCTCCTAATTCGTATGTTCGTACATTTGTACACAAAGTTAAGAAGTTCTGGTGAACATTTATAAAACGCTGGTCCAGCCTCAACTGGAGTATTCTGTCCAGTTCTGGCCTTCGCATTTTACGAAGGACATGAAGACATTAGAGAGAGCGTGGAAAAGATTTACGAGAATGGTTCCAGGGGTGAAGAGCTTCAGTTATGAAGACAGATTGGAGAAGTTGGGAATGTTTTCCTGGGAGAAGAGAAGGGTGAGAGGAGATTTGATAGAGGTGTTCAAAATCATGAGGGTTCTGGACAGAGTAGCTAAGGAGAAACTTCCCATTGGTGGAAGGATCAAGAACCAGAGGGCACAGGTTTAAGGTAATTGGCAAAAGACGCTATGGTGACATGAGGAGACACTTTTTCACACAGCCAGTGGTTAGGATCTGGAATGTGCTGCCTGAGAGTGTGCTGGAGGCAGGGTCAATCGCGGCTTTTGAAAGGGAATTGGATTATTATCTGGAGAAAATAAATATACAGAGCTATGGGGAAAAGACACCGCTCTGCAGTGGGCCAGCACAGACACTGTAGCTCAAATGACCTCCTCTTGTGCTGTAACCAATCTATGATTTTATGATAATGTGTTAGACATACTCTCTTTAATATGTTGGAATTATTTGATGTAATGAATAAGAATCACTCTCTATAATCTTCTCAAAACACTATACTGCAAAGGAAATGCTGTCTATAATGTGGTATCAACATTCTCTATATTGTGTTGGAAACACTCCTCACAATATTTGGAAGTATTCTTGACAACGTTCTTGAAACACTCTTCATAATGTGTTGGAAAAAGCTGATATATGATAAAATATTTTGCTACCGTTCTCTAAACATTATAATGTGCTGGAAACACTCTATAAAGGGAAGGAAACACTCACAAGCTTCTTCATAATGAGTTGAAAACTCCCTCTGTGATGTGTCAGAAAGAATCTGTGTAATGTGTTAGAAAAACTCTCTATAATATGTTGGAACCATTCACTAGACTGCATTAGAAACATTCATTATAATGCTTCAATAATTCTCTCTATTGCGTGCTGGAGAATTTGTGATAATGTGCTGGAAATATTTTCTCTTTAATGCATCGGAAACAATCTCTATAACATGCTGCAAGCACTCTATAATATATTACAAATGCTTTATAATGTGATGAAAGCCCTCTCTATAGCATGTTGGAAACACATTCTATAATTTGTTGATTGCATGGTATATAATTGGTAAGAGCCACTCAACATAATAATGTCAAAACACACTATACAATGTACAGGGAACATCTTGACTAATGTGTTAGAAACACGCTCCATTGTGCATTGGAAACACTATAATATGTAGAGCAAACTCTCCACAATGTGTTGGAAACTCTCTCTAGAATTTGTAGGAACTACTTTCTATCATGTGATGGAAAAATCTTTTATATAATGTGATGGGAGCACTCTCTATAATGTGTTGGAAATATTCCATATAATGTGTGAAAACAGTGTTCTATAATATTCCTGAAATATTTGCTGTCAACATTCTCTAGAATATTTGGAAACACTCTTTGTAATAATTGGAAATACTCACTAAAATGTCCTAGAAACACTCTGCACAGTGCTTTGGAAATGGCCTATCTAATGTGATGGAATCTTTCCCTATCATGGTCTCCAAACAATATAATGTGGTGGAAATACTCTCAAAAATGTGTTTGTAAAACTCTAAAATGTGTTTGAAATACTTTCTATAATGTGTTGGAAATTCTCTCTAAAATGTTCTCGAACACTCTGTCATCTGTTTGAAACATTCTTTATAATACATTGAAACATCTCGATACTGCTTGAAGCACTCTTTATAATATCTTTGAACTCCTCAAAAATGTGCTGGAAACGTGCTGCATAATCTGTTGGAAATCAAAGGGCAGTTAAGAGTTAACCACATTGCTGTGGGTCTGGAGTCACATGTAGGCCAGACCAGGTAAGGGCAGCAGATTTCCTTCCGTAAAGGGCATTAGTGAAGCAGATGGGTCTTAGCAACAATCCAGTAGCTACTTGCTGACCATTAATTAGATTAGTTTTGATCCAAATTTATTTAATTAACTGAATTTATATACACTGTCTACCAAGGTGGGATTTGAACTCATGACCCAAGCTCATTAGTCCAGGCTACTGGTTGCTAGCCCTGTGATCACTATGCTACAATTCCCAACACCTACTCTCTATGATGTGTTGGAAGCATTCTATATGATGTGTAAGAACGATTCTCTGTAAAGTTCTTGAAACATTTTCCATAATGTGTAAGAAATGATATCTGTAATGAGTTGAGAACAATTTTAATAAACTTTTAGAAACACTATACGTAAATTGTTGGATACATGGATAATGTCTTGTAACGTACTCTTTAAATATTAGGAATCTGTCTGATAAAGCTGGGAATAGTCTCCAAAGTGTTGTAGAAACGCTCACTGTAATGTGTTTAAAAAAAACTAACGTGTAGAAATAGCGATTTCTAATGTGTTGGGGAAAGGCTGCATAACATGTAAGAACCACTCTCTTACTATCTATAATGTGCAGGAAGCACTATCTATAATATCTGGGAAGCACAATCTATAATGTGTAAGAAACAGTATCGATAAGGTGTAGGAAACACTATCTATAATGTATAAGAAACACCATCTATAATGTGTAAGAAACTATCTATAATGTGTGGTAAGCCCAATCTATAATGTGTAAGAAACATTATTTATAATGTGTAAGAAACACTACCTATAATGTGTAGGAAACACAATCTATAAAGTGTACGAAACAGAACCTATAATGTGTAGGAAACACTAGATATAATGTGTAAGAAATGCTATCGATAATGTATAGGAAATGCTATCTATAATGTGCATGAAACACAATTTATAACGTGTAGGAAACACTATCTATAATGTGTATGAAGAACTATATATAATGTGTATGAAACACTATATATAATGTGTAGGAAACGCTATCTATAATGTGTATGAAACACAATCTTTAATGTGTATGAAACACTATATATAATGTGTAGGAAACGCTATCTATAATGTGTAGGAAACACTATCTATAACGTGTAAGAAACATGATGTATAATGTGTATGAAACACAATCTATAATGTGTAGGAAACACAATCTTTAATGCGTAAGAAACACTATTTATAATGTGTAAGAAACACTACCTATAATGTGTATGAAACACTATCTATAACGTGTGGGAAACACTATAATGTGTAAGAAACACTAGCTATAACATGTAGGAATCACGATTTATAATTTGTAAGAAACACTATGTATAATGGGTACAAAACACTGCCTATAATGTGTAAGAAACACTATCTATAATGTGTAGGAAACACTAACTATGATGTTTAAGAAACACAATCTATAGGCAGGAAGCACGGTCTATAATTTCTAGGAAACACTATAACGTTTAAAAAACACTATCTATAATGTATAGGAAACATTATATATAATATGTAGGAAACACTATAATCTGTAAGAAACACTATCTACAATGCATAAGAAACACTACCTATCTATTATGTGTAAGAAACACTATATATGATGCGTAAGAAACACAATCTATACTGTATAAGAAACACAATCTATACTGTATAAGAAACACTATCTATAATGTGTAAGAAACACCATCTATAATGTGTAGTAAACACTACCTATAATGTGTAGGAAACATTATCCACAATGTGTAAGAAACACTGTCTATAATGTGCAGGAAACACAATCTATGATGTATAAGAAACACAATCTATAATGTATAAGAAACACGATATATAATGTGTAAGAAACACTATCTCTAATGTGTAGGAAACACGATATATAATGTGTAAGAAACACTGTCTATAACATGTAGGAAACATTACCTAAGTGTAGGAAACACTATCTACAATGTGTGAGAAACACTATAAATAATGCATAGGAATCACTATAATGTGTAAGAAACACTATCTATAATGTGCAAGAAGCACTATCTATGATGGGTAAGAAATGCATTCTACAATGTGTAGGAAAAACTATCATGTGTAGGAAACACTATCTATGATGCATAAGAAACACAATCTATAATGTGCAAGAAACACGATCTATGATGTGTATGAAACACTATAATGTGTAGGAACCATTATAATGTGTAAGAAACACTATCTATAATGTGTAGGAAGCAATCTATGATGTATAAGAAACATAATCTATAATGTTTAAGAAATATGATCTATAGTGTGTAATAAACACTATATATAATGTGTAGGAACCACTATAATGTGTAAGAAACACTATCTATAAAGTGTAGGAAATAATATCCAAGATGTATAAGAAACATAATATATAATGTGAAGGAAACATTACCTATAATGTAGAAAACAATATCTATAATGTTCCAGAAACACTATAATATGTAGGAAGCACTATCTATAATGTATAGGAAACACTATCCATAATGTGTAAGAAACACAATCTATAATGTGAAGAAAACTTTATCTATGTTTAAGAAACACTCTGTATGATATATCAGAAACACTGTATATATTATGTAGGTAACGCTATAGTATGTAGAAAACACTATCTATGATGTATACAAAACATTATCTATAATGCGTAAGAAACACTATCTATAGTGTGTAGAAGCACTATCTACAATGTATGCAAAACACTAGCTATAATGCGCGGGAAACACTATCTATAATGTGCAGGAAACACTATCTATAATGTGCAGGAAATATTATCTATCATGTGTAAGAAACACAATGTATAATTTGTGAGAAACATGATCTATAATGTGTAAGGAACACTACGTATGATGCGTATGAATCACTCTGCATTGCATAGGAAACACTATACATAATGTATAGGAAACACAATCTATTATGCATAAGAAATGCTATCTGTAATGTGTAAGAAACATTATCTATAATGTGTAAGAAACACTATCTATGATGCATAGGAATCATATAATCTATAATGTGTAGGAAACACAATCAATACTGTGTAAGAAGCACAATCTACAATGTGTGAGAAGCACTATATATAATGTGTAAGAGACATTATATTGTATCAGAAACACTATATATAATCTGTAGGAGACACTATCTAAAATGTGTAAGAAACAAAGTCTATGATGTGTAAGAAGTCCTATATATAATAACGTAGGAAACACTATCTATAATGTGTAAGAAACACAATCTATAACATGTGGGAAACATTGTCTATAATGTGCAGGAAACATTACCTACAATGTGTAAGAAACACAATCTATAATGTGTAGGAAACATTATCTATAATGTGCAGGAAACACTATATATAATGTGTAGGAAACATTATCTATCATGTGTAAGAAACACAATGTATAATTTGTGAGAAACATGATCTATAATGTGTAAGGAACACTACTTATGATGCGTATGAATCACTCTACATTGCATAGGAAACACTATCCATAATGTGTAGGAAAGACAATCTATAATGTGTAAGAAACATTATCTGTAATGTCCAGGAAATGCTATCTGTAATGTGTCAGAAACACATCTATAATGTGTAAGAAACATTATCTATAATGTGTAAGAGACACTATTTATGATGCATAGGAATCATATAATCTATAATGTGAAGGAAACACAACCTATAATGTGTTGGAATAACTCCCTGTAACTTGATGGCAGCACTCTCCATAATGTATTGAAGCCTATGATGTGTTATAAAAACTCTCCATAATATTCCGGTAACACTGTTGATGGTGTGCTGAAATCACTTACTTCATGGTACTCGAAAAGCTGTCTTGTTTGTGCTGCTATCACTTTCCACAATATGTGGCGAATATTCTCGATAATGAGATGGAAAAATTTCCAGAAGTGTGTTTGAACATTCACATAGTGTGTTGGAAACACTTAATTAACAGCCTGAAACATGGCAGGGAGTGAGGGCTGGACACTCCATATTGTGCACGAAACAGTCTCTACAATGTCCTCGAAACATTTCTTTAATGCATGTAAAATTTATCCATAATACATTGCCAAATTTATATGAGCAATGGTGACAATCAGTTGACCTGCAGGTTACAATTGATGGTATTGTGTAGATGGAGTTTTACTCTGTATCTAACCCTGTGCTGTACCTGTACTGGGAGTGTTTGTTGGGGATGGTGCTGAGGGAGCTTTACTCATTATCTAACACCGTTCTGTACTTGTCCCGGGAGTGTTTGATGGGGACAGTGTAGAGGGAGCTTTACTCTGTATCTAACCCCGTGCTGTACCTGTCCTGGGAGTGTTTGATGGGGACAGTGTAGAGGGAGCTTTACTCTGTATCTAACCCCATGCTGTACCTGTCCTGGGAGTGTTTGATGGGGACAGTGTAGAGGGAGTTTTACTCTGTATCTAACCCCGTGCTGTACCTGTCCTGGGAGTGTTTGATGGGGACAGTGTAGAGGGAGCTTTACTCTGTATCTAACCCCGTGCTGTACCTGTCCTGGGAGTGTTTGATGGGGACAGGGTAGAGGGAGCTTTACTCTGTATCTAACCCCGTGCTGTACCTGTCCTGGGAGTGTTTGATGGGGACAGTGTAGAGGGAGCTTTACTCTGTATCTAACCCCGTGCTGTACCTGTCCTGGGAGGGTTTGATGGGGACAGTGTAGAGGGAGCTTTACTCTGTATCTAACCCCGTGCTGTACCTATCCTGGGAGTGTTTGATGTGGACAGTGTAGAGGGAGCTTTACTCTGTATCTAACCCCGTGCTGTACCTGTCCTGGGAGTGTTTGATGGAGACAGTGTAGTGGGAGCTTTACTCTGTATCTAACCCCGTGCTGTACCTGTCCTGGGAGTGTTTGATGGGGACGGTGTAGAGGGAGATTTACTCTGTATCTAACCCCGTGCTGTACTTGTCCTGGGAGTGTTTGATGGGGACAGTGTAGAGGGAGCTTTACTCTGTATCTAACCCCGTGCTGTACCTGTCCTGGGAGTGTTCGATGGGGACACTGTAGAGGGAGCTTTGCTCTGTATCTAACCCCGTGCTGTACCTGTCCTGGGAGTGTTTGATGGGGACACTGTAGAGGGAGCTTTACTCTGTATCTAACCCCGTGCTGTACCTGTCATGGGAGGGTTTGATGGGGACAGTGTGGATGGAGCTTTACTCTGTATCTAACCCTGTGCTGTACCTGTCCTGGGAGTGTTTGATGGGGACAGTGTAGAGGGAGATTTACTCTGTATCTAACCCCGTGCTGTACCTGTCATGGGAGGGTTTGATGGGGACAGTGTGGATGGAGCTTTACTCTGTATCTAACCCTGTGCTGTACCTGTCCTGGGAGTGTTTGATGAAGATGGGGACATAGACACTCAGTGTAGGAGGCTCAATACATTGTGATTTTTGCCCGAGGGTAATGCTGTTCTCTGCTTTGGTCCAGGTAACATCGAGTACAGCTGTCCTGCCACTAATGAATGTGAAATCACAAAGCGGAGACGGAAATCCTGCCAAGCTTGTCGTTTTACGAAGTGCCTGAAAGTAGGAATGCTAAAAGAAGGTAAGAAAGGGAATGAAGTGGATGATGATGGTGGAGACAGAAGCAGAGAGACATATCATCAAACACTCCCAGGGCAGGTACAGAACGGGGTTAGATACAGAGTAAAGTTCCCTCTACACCATCCCCATCAAACACTCCCAGGACAGGTACAGCACGAGGTTAGATACAGAGTAAAGCTCCCTCTACACTGTCCCCATCAAACACTCCCAGGACAGGTACAGCACGGGGTTAGATACAGAGTAAAGCTCCCTCTACACTGTCCCCATCAAACACTCCCAGGACAGGTACAGCACGGGGTTAGATACAGAGTAAAGCTCCCTCTACACTGTCCCCATCAAACACTTCCAGGACAAATACAGCACAGGGTTAGATATGGAGTGTGTGTGTTATCTGTACCCCACGGAGTGTCAGTGTCTGTGGAACCTGTACCCCAGTGAGAGTCAGTGTGTGTGGAACCTGTACCTCAGTGAGAGTCAGTGTGTGTGGGACCCTTACCCCAGTGAGAGTCATTGTGTGTGTGGGATCCGTACCCCAGTCAGAGTCAGTGTGTGTGTGGGACCCGTACCCCAGTCAGAGTCAGTGTGTGTGTGGGACCCGTACCCCAGTGAGAGTCAGTGTGTGTAGGGCCCGGACCCCAGTGAGAGTCAGTGTGTGTGGGACCCGTACCCCAGTGAGAGTCAGTGTGTGTGGGACCCGTACCCCAGTGAGATTCAGTTTGTGTGGGACCCGTACCTCAGTGAGAGTCAGTGTGTGTGGGACCCGTACCCCAGTGAGAGTCAGTGTGTGTGGGACCCGTACCCGAGTGACAGTCAGTGTGTGTGGGACACGTACCCCAGTGAGAGTCAGTGTGTGCGGGACCCGTACCCCAGTGAGAGTCAGTGTGTGTGGGACCCGTACCCCAGTGAGAGTCAGTGTGTGTGGGACCCGTACCCCAGTGAGAGTCAGTGTGTGTGGGACCCGTACCCCAGTGAGAGTCAGTGTGTGTGGGACACGTACCTCAGTGAGAGTCAGTGTGTGTGGGACCCGTACCCCAGTGAGAGTCAGTGTGTGTGGGACACGTACCCCAGTGAGAGTCAGTGTGTGTGGGACCCGTACCCCAGTGAGAGTCAGTGTGTGTGGGACCCGTACCCCAGTGAGAGTCAGTGTGTGTGGGACCCGTACCCCAGTGAGAGTCAGTGTGTGTGTGGGACACGTACCCCAGTGAGAGTCAGTGTGTGTGTGGGACCCATACCCCAGTGAGAGTCAGTGTGTGTGGGACCCGTACCACAGTGAGAGTCAGTGTGTGTGGGACACGTACCCCAGTGAGAGTCAGTGTGTGTGGGACCCGTACCCCAGTGAGAGTCAGTGTGTGTGGGACCCGTACCACAGTGAGAGTCAGTGTGTGTGGGACACGTACCCCAGTGAGAGTCAGTGGGTGTGGGACCCGTACCCCAGTGAGAGTCAGTGTGTGTGGGACCCGTTCCCCAGTGAGAGTCAGTGTGTGTGGGACCCGTACCCCAGTGAGAGTCAGTGTGTGTGGGACCCGTACCCCAGTGAGAGTCAGTGTGTGTGGGACCCGTACCCCAGTGAGAGTCAGTGTGTGTGGGACCCGTTCCCCAGTGAGAGTCAGTGTTTATGGAACCCGTACCCCAGTGAGAGTCAGTGTGTGTGGGACCCGTACCCCAGTGAGAGTCAGTGTGTGTGGGACCCGTACCCCAGTGAGAGTCAGTGTGTGTGGGACCCGTTCCCCAGTGAGAGTCAGTGTTTATGGAACCCGTACCCCAGTGAGAGTCAGTGTGTGTGGGACCCGTACCCCAGTGAGAGTCAGTGTGTGTGGGACCCGTACCCCAGTGAGAGTCAGTGTGTGTGGGACCCGTATCTCAGTGAGAGTCAGTGTGTGTGGGACCCGTACCCCAGTGAGAGTCAGTGTGTGTGGGACCCGTACCCCAGTGAGAGTCAGTGTGTGTGGGACCCGTACCACAGTGAGAGTCAGTGTGTGTGGGACCCGTACCCCAGTGAAAGTCAGTGTGTGTGGGACCCGTACCCCAGTGAGAGTCAGTGTTTATGAAACCCGTACCCCAGTGAGAGTCAGTGTGTGTGGGACCCGTACCCCAGTGAGAGTCAGTGTGTGTGGGACCGGTACCCCAGTGAGTGTCAGTGTGTGTGGGACCCGTACCCCAGTGAAAGTCAGTGTGTGTGGGACCCGTATCTCAGTGAGAGTCAGTGTGTGTGCGACCCGCACCCCAGTGAGAGTCAGTGTGTGTGGGACACGTACCCCAGTGAGAGTCAGTGTGTGTGTGGGACCCGTACCCCAGTGAGAGTCAGTGTGTGTGTGGGACCCGTACCCCAGTGAAAGTCAGTGTGTGTGGGACCCGTACCCCAGTGAGAGTCAGTGTGTGTGTGGGTGACCCGTACCCCAGTGAGAGTCAGTGTGTGTGTGGGTGACCCGTACCCCAGTGAGAGTCAGTGTGTGTGGGACCCGTACCCCAGTGAGAGTCAGTGTGTTTGGGACCCGTACCCCAGTGAGAGTCAGTGTGTGTGTGGGTGACCCGTACCCCAGTGAGAGTCAGTGTGTGTGTGGGTGACCCGTACCCCAGTGAGAGTCAGTGTGTGTGGGACCCGTACCCCAGTGAGAGTCAGTGTGTGTGCGACCCGTATCTCAGTGAGAGTCAGTGTGTGTCGGACCCATTCCCCAGTGAGAATCAGTGTGTGTGGGACCCGTACCCCAGTGAGAGTCAGTGTGTGTGGGACACGTTCCCCAGTGAGAGTCAGTGTGTGTGGGACCCGTACCCCAGTGAGAGTCAGTGTGTGTGGGACCCGTACCCCAGTGAGAGTCAGTGTGTGTGTGGGACACGTACCCCAGTGAGAGTCACTGTGCGTGTGTGACCCGTACCCCAGTGAGAGTCAGCGTGTGTGGGACCGTACCCCAGTGAGAGTCAGTGTGTGTGTGGGACCCGTACCCCAGTGAGAGTCAGTGTGTGTGTGGGACCCGTACCCCAGTGAGAGTCAGTGTGTGTGTGGGGCCCGTACCCCAGTGAGAGTCAGTGTGTGTGTGGGACCCGTACCCCAGTGAGAGTCAGTGTGTGTGGGACCCGTACCCCAGTGAGAGTCAGTGTTTATGGAACCCGTACTCCAGCAACTTCCATAACCCTGAGTTCCTCAAACATCTGCAGCTTCTATTCTGATGAACTACTTTCTAAACTTGCTGCATATTAATGATCCCAACCCTGGTGTGCAGGGGACAGTTTCAAAGCCTGCAGATGATATGGAACTTGGAAGCATTGTAAAGTACGAGGACAGTATAGAATGCTGTTACGGCCCAGCTGATGGTAAATGCTGAGCTGCTCAAATCCCAAAGGGAAACTTGAAATAACTGCCTCAACTGTTTTGCAATTTGCATAAATTTCGAGATGCATGCCTTGAATTCAGTAGTAATAGGACCACCAAGTCTTATAGGTTTCTTACAAAACTAAATTAAATCTTTATTAATAGAAGAAATGATTTTAAGCACACACATGGATCTACAAATTATTACTATGATAACTTGTAAATCCCCTAGTTAATCTAATTCCCAGTTAAACTTTGGTTAAGACTATAGTAAGACACACAGATTTTAAAAGACCCAGGCAAAGAAACACAATACCCTGAACAATCTAATTCAAAGTGAGTTTTCTTAACTTCAGTTCTTTGTAGTCAGCAACTTGAGGCATAGATGCTGGAGGTTCATCACACTTGTTAGATCTTAGAATTCCTACCCTTACACACAGCCTTCTCTCCTTTATACATATTTTCCCTTTTGAATGCAAATTCCCAATATTTCACTATGTGTTTGGACTTTTACCTCTCTGATAATAAAATATATCATAGTGTCAATTTTACCAGTAATCTTTGGGAAAAATAAGCACACTATTTCTTAACTTCTCCTGGCTAGGTGTGATATTTCACTCCCTTTTGAAATCAATCTAGTCTGGTTTATTTTAAAAATACAAATGTTCCCTTTACACCAATGTTTACCTACTTAACATTTCAAACCTAACTTATCCTCTGTAACATCAAAGTCTTCAGACCAGCTGCCTTTAATTCAAATAAGTCACACAAGCACACACACACACACACACACACACACACAGACACACAGACACACACACAGACACACACACACACACACACAGACACACAGACACACACACAGACACACAGATACACACACAGACACACAGATACACACACACACACACACAGACACACACACAGACACACAGATACACACACACACACACAGACACACACACAGACACACAGATACACACACACACACACGACACACATACACACTCACACACACACACAGACACACAGACACACACACACACACACACACGACACACAGACACACACACACAGACACACAGACACACACACAGACACACAGATACACACACACACACACGACACACATACACACTCACACACACACACAGACACACACACACACACACACACGACACACAGACACACACACACAGACACACAGACACACACACAGACACACAGATACACACACACACACACGACACACATACACACTCACACACACACACAGACACACAGACACACACACACACACACAGATACACACACACACACACGACACACATACACACTCACACACACACACAGACACACAGACACACACACACACACACAGATACACACACACACGACACACATACACACTCACACAGACACACAGACATACACACACACAGACACACACACATACACACACAGATACACAGACACACAGACACACAGACACACACACAGACACACAGATACACACACACACACACACATGACACACAGACACACACACACACAGAGACACACACACACACACACACACACACACAGACACAGACACACACACAGACACACACACACACACATGACACACAGACACACACACATAGACACACACACACACACACACACAGACACACACACACACAGATACACAGACACACAGACACACAGGCACAGACACACACACATACACACAGACACACACACACACACACATGACACACAGACACACACATGACACACAGACACACACACACATACATACAAACACACACACACACACACACACACACACAGACACACACACACACAGATACACAGACACACAGACACACAGGCACAGACACACACACACACACACAGACACACACACACACACACACATGACACACAGACACACACACACACACACACACATACAAACACACACACACACACACACACACAGACACACACACACAGATACACAGACACACAGACACACAGACACACACACAGACACACACACACACAGACACACACACAGACACACACACACACAGATACACAGACACACAGACACACAGACACACACACAGACACACAGACACACACACAGACACACAGACACACACACACACACACACAGACACACAGACACAGACACACACACACACACACACACACACAGACACACACACACACACACACACATACAAACACACACACACACACACACACACACACACACACACACACACACACATACAAACACACACACACACACACACACACACACACACACACACACACACACACACACACAGAACCCACTATTATTCTACTTTACAATAAATTCCAATAACATTATGAAAAGTATTAGATCTTCCTGACAAGTTCAAAGGGACACAGACAAGTTAGTGGAGTGGGCAGATGGGTAGCAGATGAAGCTTAAAGTGTGAGGTGATGCATTTCGGTAGGAAGAATATAAAATAAGGGATACAATTTTGAAGAGGGTGCAAGAGCAGAAAGACCTGGGTGTATATGTGTATAGATCATTGAAGGTGGCAGGACAGGTTGAGAGAGCAGCTAATAAAGCAGATAGTATCCTGGGCTTGTTAATAGGGGCATAGAGTACAAGAACTTGTATAGGACCTCAGCTGGAGTATTGTGTACAGTTCTGGGCACCACATTATAGGAAGGATGTGAACACATTGGAGAGAGTGCAGAAGAGGTTTACAGGAATGGTTCCAGGATGAGAAACTTCAGCTATGAGGATAGATTGGAGAGGTTGGGATTGGTCTCATTGGAGAGGAAGCTGAGAGGAGATTTGATAGAGATGTTCAAAATCATGAGGGGGCTGGACAGAGTAGATAGGGAGAAGCTGTTCCCAATCGTAAAAAGATCAAGAACGAGAGGGCACAGATTTAAAGTGATTTGCAAAAGAAGCAAACGTAACATGAGAAAAAACTTTTTCACAACGAGTGGTTCAGGTCTGGAATGCGCTGCCTGGAAGTGTGGTGGAGGCAGGTTCAATCGAAGCATTCAAGAGGGCTTTAGATGATTATTTAAATAGAAACAATGCGCAGGGTTACAGGGAAAAGGCAGGGCAATGGCACTAGGTCATAATGGTCATTTGGAGAGCTGGTGCAGACATGATGGGCCAAATTATTTTTTTATTTATTTACAGGACGTGAGCTTTGGTGTCTGGGCCAACATTTATTGCCCATCCCTAATTGCCCCTTGAGAAGGTGGTGGTGAGCTGCCTTCTTGAACTGCTGCAGTCCATGTGGTGTAGGTACACCCACAGTGCTGTTAGGGAGGGAGTTCCAGGATTTTGATCCAGTAACAGTGAAGGAACGGTGATATATTTCCCAGTCAGGATGGTGAGTGGCTCGGAGGGGAACTTCCAGGTGGTGGTGTTCCCATCTATCTGCTGCCCTTGTCCTTCTGGATGGTAGTGGTCATGGGTTTGGAAGGTGCTGTCTACGGAGTCTTGGTGAGTTTCTGCAGTGCATCTTGTAGATGGTACACACACTGCTGCTACTGTGCATCGGTGGTGGAGGGAGTGAATGTTTGTGGATGTGATGCTAATCAAGTGGGCTGCTTTGTCCTGGATGGTGTCAAGCTTCTTGAGTGTTGTTGGAGCTGCACTCATCCAGACTAGTGGGGAGTATTCCATCACGCAGGCTTTGGGGAGTCAAGAGGTGAGTTAATCACTGCAGGATTCCCAACCTCAGACCTACTCTTGTAGCCACAGTATTTATATGGCTAGTCCAGTTCAGTTTCTGGTCAATGGTAACCCCCAGGATGTTGATAGTGGGGGATTCAGTGATGGTAATGGCGTGAAATATCAAGGGGTGATGGGTAGATTCTCTCCCATTGGAGATGGTCATTGCTTGACACTTGTGTGGCACAAATGTTACTTGCCACTTGTCAGCCCAAGCCTGGATATTGTCCAGGTCTTGCTGCATTTGGACATGGACTTCTTCAGTATCTGAGGAGTCGCAAATGGTGCTGAACATTGTGCAATCATCAGCGAACATCCCCACTTCTGACCTTATGATGGAAGGAAGGTCATTGATGAAGCTGCTGAAGATGGTTGGGCCGAGGACACTACCCTGAGGAACTCCTGCAGTGATGTCCTGGAACTGAGATGACTGACCTCCAACAACCACAACCATCTTCCTTTGTGCTAGGTATGACTCCAACCAGCGGAGAGTTTTCACCCTGATTCCCATTGACTCCAGTTTTGCTAGGGCTCCTTGATGCCACACTCGGTCAAATGCTGCCTTGATGTCAAGGGCAGTCACTCTCACCTCATCTCGGGATTTCAGCTCTTTTGTCCATGTTTGAACCAAGGCTGTAATGAGGTCAGGAGCTGAGTGGCCCTGGCGGAACCCAAACTGGGCGTCAGTGATCAGGTTATTGCTGAGTAAGTGCCACTTGATAGCACTGTTGATGACCCCTTCCATCACTTTACTGATGATGGAGAGTAGACTGATGGGGTGGTAATTGGCCGGGTTGGATTTGTCTGCTTTTTGTGTACAGGACATACCTGGGCAATTTCCCACATAGCTGGGTAGATGCCAGTGTTGTAGCTGTACTGGAACAGCTTGGCTAGGGAGACAGCAAGTTCTGGAGCACAAGTCTTCAGTACTGTTGCCGGAATATTGTCAGGGTCCACAGCCTTTGCAGTATCCAGTGCCTTCAGCAGTTTCTTAATATCATGTGGAGTGAAATTGAATTAGCTGAAGACTGGTCTCTGTGATGCTGGGGACCTCTGGAGGAGGCTGAGATGGATCATCCACTTGGCATTTCTGGCTGAAGATTGTTGCGAATGCTTCAGCCTTATCTTTTGCACTGATGTGCTGGACTCCCCCATCATTCAGGATGGGGATATTTGTGGAGCCTCCTCCTCCAGTGAGTCGTTTAATTGTCCACCACCATTCACGACTGGATGTGGCAGGACTGCAGAGCTTAGATCTGATCCGTTGGTTGTGGGATCGCTTAGCTCTGTCTATCACTTGCTGCTTATACTGTTTGGCACACAAGTAGTCCTGTGTTATAGCTTCACCAGGTTGATACTTCATTTTTAGCTATGTCTGGTGCTGCTCCTGACATGCCCTCCTGCACTCTTCATTGAACCAGGGTTGATCCCCTGGCTTGATGGTAATGGTAGAGTGGGGGATATGCTGGGCCATGAGGTTACAGATTGTGTTTGAGTACAATTCTGCTGCTGCTGATGGCCCACAGCACCTCATGGATGCCCAGTCTTGAGTTGCTAGATCTGTGTGAAATCTATCCCATTTAGCACGGTGGTAGTGTCACACAGCATGATGGAGGGTATCCTCAATGTGAAGGTGGGACTTCATCTCCACAGCGACTGTCCGGTGGTCACTCCTACCGATACTGTCATGGACAGATGCATCTGTGACAGGCAGGTTGGTGAGGATCAGGTCAAGTATGTTTTTCCCTCTTGTTGGTTCCCTCACCACCTGCTGCAGACCCAGTCTAGCAGTTATGTCCTTTAGGACTTGGCCAGCTCGGTCAGTAATGGTGCTACTGAGTCAATCTTAGTGATGGACATTGAAGTCCCCACCCAGAGTACATTCTGCGCCCTTACCACCCTCAGTGCTTCCTCCAAGTGGTGTTCGACATGGAGGAGCACTGATTCATCAGCTGAGGGAGGGCAGTACATAGTAATCAGCAAGAAGTTTCCTTGCCCATGTTTGACCTGATGCCATGAGACTTCATGGGGTCTGGAGTTGATGTTGAGGACTCCCAGGGTAACTCCCTCCTGACTGTATACCACTGTGCCCCCACCTCTGCTGGGTCTGTCCTGCTGGTGGGACAGGACATACCCAGGGATGGTGATGGTGGAGTTTGGGACATTATCTGTAAGGTATGATTCCGTGAGGACGACTAGTCTGTGAGACAGCTCTCCCAATGTTGGAACGAGTCTCCAGATGTTAGTAAGGAGGACTTTACAGAGCCGACAGGGCTGAGTTTGCTGTTGTCAGTTCCGGTGCCTGGGTCGATGCTGGGTGGTCTGTCCAGTTTCATTCCTTTTTTGAGGCTTTGTAGCAGTTTGTTACAACTGAGTGGTGTCTTGCGTCTAAGAGTCAACCAACCACATTGCTGTGGGTCTGGAGTCACACGTAAGCCAGAGCAGGCAAGGACAAGGACAAGAGATTTCCTTCTCAAAAACAGGTTTTAATTTAAATTTCACCACTTCCTGGGGTGGGATTTGAACCCGGGTCTCCAGAGCATTACCCTGGGTCCCTGGATTACTAGCCCAGCAAGAATACCACTGCACCACTGCTTTCTTCTGCCCTGTAGCAGTTCTGAGATTCAGTGATTGATCCCTTGCTCCCACAACTTAGTTTAAAGCTCACTCTACTGCCCAGTTATTATGATGCAAATCTACTGCTCTCAGTACAGTTATAAGGCTTCCTAATGCTGCTGTGGACTGCTAATAGGGGCAATGTTGAGGGAGGTTTACTCTGTATCTAACCCCGTGCTGTACCTGTCCTGGGAGTGTTTGATGGGGACACTGTAGAGGGAGCTTTACTCTGTATCTAACCCCGTGCTGTACCTGTCCTGGGAGTGTTTGATGGGGACGGTGTAGAGGGAGCTTTACTCTGTATCTAACCCCGTGCTGTACCTGTCCTGGGAGTGTTTGATGGGGACAGTGTAGAGGGAGATTTACACTGTATCTAACCCCGTGCTGTACCTGTCCTGGGAGTGTTTGATGGGGACAGTGTAGAGGGAGCTTTACTCTGTGTCTAACCCCGTGCTGTACCTGTCCTGGGTGTGTTTGATGGGGACGGTGTAGAGGGAGCTTTACTCTGTATCTAACCCCATGCTGTACCTGTCCTGGGAGTGTTTGATGGGGACGGTGTAGAGGGACATTCATTGGTAATGACCTCACTTTGTCCTTTAAGGCTTTATGATTCTTTGATGAATTTCACTCTGAACTTCACTAGGACCCAAGGTCCCAGAGGTCTAAGCGCCTTGATGTCACAGAGCCTGGTGATGTTTGCTTCATTCCATTTGATGTCTCTATGTAACTGGACCCGAGACATGGAGCACAAAGGAAGATGGTTGTGGTTGTTGGATGTCAGTCATCTCAGCTCCAGGACATCACTGCAGGAGTTCCTCAGGGTAGTGTCCTCGGCCCAACCATCTTCAGCTGCTTCATCAATGACCTTCCTTCCATCATAAGGTCAGAAGTGGGGATGTTCGCTGATGATTGCACAATGTTCAGCACCATTCGCGACTTCTCAGATACTGAAGCAGCCCATGTCCAAATGCAGCAAGACCTGGACAATATCCAGACTTGGGCTGACAAGTGGCAATTAATATTCACGCCACACAAGTGTCAGACAATGACCATCTCCAACAGGAGAGAATGTAACCATTGTTCCTTGACATTCAATGTTATCACCATCACTGAATCCCCCATGATCAACATCCTGGGGGTTACCATTGACCAGAAACTGAACTGGACAAGCCCTATAATTTCTGTGGCTCCATAAGTAGGTCAGAGGCTTGGAATCCTGCAGCAAGTAACTCACCTCCTGACTCCCCAAACCCTGTCCACCATCTACAAGGCACAAGTCAGGAGTGTGATGGAATACTCCCCACTTGCCTGGATGAGTCCATTCACAGTCTGACGATAATAGTATTTTAATTAGCAAAATTGTATCCATCAGGTTTAAATTACTTACCACTGAAAATGGACATGTAGATTGAAATGTACGTTGAAGCTGCTTGTGTTTATTTTGACACAGGAGCTTGTCAACTTCCCACACACAACAAACAAAAACACACACACACAAACAAAAACACACAAAGACACACAAACAAAAACACACACACACAAACACAAACACACAAAGACACACAAGCAAAAACATACACACACAAACAAAAATACACACAGACACACAAACAAAAACACACACACACAAACACAAACACCCACACAAAATAAAACACACAAGCAAAAACACACACACACAAACACAAACACACAAAGACACACAAGCAAAAACATACACACACAAACAAAAATACACACAGACACACAAACAAAAACACACACACACAAAAAATACACACAGACACAAGCAAAAACATACACACACAAACAAAAATACACAAAGACACACAAGCAGAAACATACACACACAAACAAAAATACACACAGACACACAAACAAAAAAACACACACACAAACAAAAATACACACAGACACACAAACAAAAAAACACACACACAAACAAAAATACACACAGACACACAAGCAAAAACATACACACACAAACAAAAACACACACACACAAACAAAAACACACGAAGACACACAAGCAAAAACATACACACACAAACAAAAATACACACAGACACAAACAAAAACACACACACACACTCAAACAATAATGCACACACACAAACAAAAACACACACACCCAAACAAAAATACACACACACACAAACAAAAACACACACACACACATACAAACAAAAATACACACACACACAAACAGAAACACACACACAAGCAAACAAAAACACACACAAACAAAAATCATCACACACACTCAAACAAATAAACACACACTCAAACAAAAACACACACACAAACAAAATCACACACATACAAACAAAAACACACACACAAACAAAATCACACACATACAAACAAAAACACACACACAAACAAACACACACACAAACAAAAACACACAAAGACACACAAGCAAAAACATACACACACAAACAAAAATACACACAGACACACAAACAAAAACACACACACACAAACACAAACACCCACACAAAATAAAACACACAAGCAAAAACATACACACACACACAAAAATACACACAGACACAAACAAAAACATACACACACAAACAAAAATACACACAGACACACAAACAAAAACACACACACACAAACAAAAATACACAAAGACACACAAGCAAAAACATACACACACAAACAAAAATACACACAGACACACAAACAAAAAAACACACACACAAACAAAAATACACACAGACACACAAACAAAAACACACACACACAAACAAAAATACACACAGACACACAAGCAAAAACATACACACACAAACAAAAATACACACAGACACACAAACAAAAAAACACACACACAAACAAAAATACACACAGACACACAAACAAAAACACACACACACAAACAAAAATACACACAGACACACAAGCAAAAACATACACACACAAACAAAAACACACACACACAAACAAAAACACACACAGACACAAACAAAAACACACACACACACTCAAACAAAAAAACACACACACACAAACAAAAATACACACAGACACACAAGCAAAAACATACACACACAAACAAAAACACACACACACAAACAAAAACACACACAGACACAAACAAAAACACACACACACACTCAAACAATAATGCACACACACAAACAAAAACACACACACCCAAACAAAAATACACACACACACAAACAAAAACACACACACACACATACAAACAAAAATACACACACACAAACAGAAACACACACACATACAAACAAAAATACACACACACAAACAGAAACACACACGCATACAAACAAAAATACACACACACAAACAGAAACACACACACATACAAACAAAAATACACACACACACAAACAGAAACACACACACAAGCAAACAAAAACACACACAAACAAAAATCATCACACACACTCAAACAAATAAACACACACTCAAACAAAAACACACACACAAACAAACAAACACACACACAAACAAAATCACACACACCTATACAAACAAAAATACACACACACACATGCACACAGACACACACACACAAACAAAAACACACACACTCAAACAAACAAATAAACACACACACTCAAACAAAAACACACACACATACAAACAAATACACACACACAAACAGAAACAAAAACACACACACACATGCAAACAAAAATATACACACAAACACAAACAAACACACACACAAGCAAAAACGCACACACAAAAAAAAATACACACAGACGCACAAACAAACACACACAAACAAGAGCACACACACTCAAACAAAAATACACACACAGAAACAAACACACACACACACAAACAAAAACACATGCACCTATGCAAACAAAAACACACAGAAACAAAAACACACACACAGACAAACAAAAAAACACACACAAACAAAAAAACACACACAAACAAAAAAAACACACACACAAACAAACAAAATCACACACACACATATAAGCAAAAACACACACGCACATACACACATACACACAAACACACACACACAAACAAAAATCATCACATACACGCTCAAACAAAAATCATCACACACACACAAACAAAAACACACACACACACATACAAACAAAATCACACACACATACACACACACACACTCAAACAAAGACACACATAAAAACAAACAAACAAACACACAAACAAAAACACACACACACAAACACACACCAAACAAACACACACACGCATACAAACAAAAATACACACACCCAAATAAACACACACAAACAAACAAAAACACACACACACACAAACAAAAACACACACACTCAAACAAAAATACACACACACACAAACAAAAACACACACTCAAACAAAATTACACACACACACACAACCAAAAACACACACACCCAAACAAACAAAAATACACACACACACAAGCACACACACACAAGCAAAAACACACAGACATACAAACAAATACACACAAACACAAACAAAAACACACATACACAGACAAATAAAAAACACACTCAAACAAACACACACACAAACAGACAAAAACACACACACGCACATAAAACAAAACACACACACAAACAAAAACACACACACACACATACAAACAAAAACACACACACAAGCAAAAACGCACACACACAAAAGCACAGACTCAAACAAACACACACACACAAACAAAAACACACACACATACAAACAAAAATACACAACCACACACACACAAACAAGCAAAAACACACAAACAAAAACACACACAAACAAACAAAAACACACAAACAAACAAACAAAAACACACAAACAAAAACACACACAAACAAACAAAAACACAGACACAAACAAAAATACACACAAACAAAAACACACAAACACATACACTCAAACAAAAACACACACACACAAACAAAAACACACACACACATACAAACAAAATCACACACACACATATAAACAAAATCACAGACACACACACAAATAAAATCACACACACATATAAACAAAAACACACACACACATACAAACAAAATCACACACACACATACAAACAAAATCACACACACACAAACAAAAAAAACACACACACAAACAAACAAAATCACACACACACATATAAGCAAAAACACACACACACACATACACACAAACACAAACACACACACAAACAAAAATCACACATACACACTCAAACAAAAATCATCACACACACACAAACAAAAACACACACACACACATACAAACAAAATCACACACACATACACACACACACACTCAAACAAAGACACACATAAAAACAAACAAACAAACACACAAACAAAAACACACACACACAAACACACACCAAACAAACACACACACGCATACAAACAAAAATACACACACCCAAATAAACACACACAAACAAACAAAAACACACACACACATGCAAACAAACAAAAACACACACAAACAAACAAAAACACACACAAACAAACAAAAACACACACACAAATAAAAACACACATACAAACAAAAACACACACACAAACACACACACACAAACAAGCAAAAACACACAAACAAAAACACACAAACAAACAAAAACACACAAACAAACAAACAAAAACACACAAACAAAAACACACACAAACAAACAAAAACACAGCCACAAACAAAAATACACACAAACAAAAACACACAAACACATACACTCAAACAAAAACACACACACACAAACAAAAACACACACACAAACAAAAACACACACACACATACAAACAAAATCACACACACACATATAAACAAAATCACAGACACACACACAAATAAAATCACACACACATATAAACAAAAACACACACACACATACAAACAAAATCACACACACACATACAAACAAAATCACACACACACATACAAACAAAAACACACACACACAAACAAAAACACACACACAAACAAACAAAATCACACACACACAAACAAAAACACATACAAACAAAAACACACAAACGCACACACACACAAACAGACAAACAAAAACACAAACAAAAACACACACAAACAAACAAAAACACAGACACAAACAAAAATACACTCACAAACAAAAACACACAAACACACACACACAAACAAATAGACAAAAACACACAAACAAAAACACACACAAACAAAAACACACAGACACAAAGAAAAACACACAAAAACAAACAAAAACACACATTTACAGACACTCAAACAAAAACACACACACATACAAACAAAAACACACACTCAACCAAAAATACACACACACATACAAACAAAAACACACATACAGAAACAAAAATACACATACACATACAAAAACACTCACACACATACAAACAAAAACACACACATACAAAAATACACACACACATACAAACAAAAGCACACACACACAAACAAAAACACACACTCACATACAAACACAATCTCACACTCAACCAAAAATACACACACAGACATACAAACAAAAACACATACAATCAAAAACACACACTCAAATAAAAACACACAGTTACACACAAACAAAAACACACACACACAAACAAAAACACACTCACAAACAAACACACACACACTTACACACAAACAAACAAAAACACACACAAACAAATAATAACACACAGACACATCCACTCAAATAAAACTACACACACACAAACAAAAACACACACACTCAAACAAAATCACACTGACACAAAGAAAAACATACACAAACGAACAAAAACACACAAACACATACACTCAAACAAAAACACACACACACAACAACAAAAACACACACACATACAAAAAAAATACACACACATACACATACACACACTCAAACAAAAACACACATACACACAAACAAAAACACAAACAAAATCACACACATACAAACAAAAACACAGACACACAAACACACACACAAACAAACACACACACACAAACAAAAACACACAAACAAACGAAAACATACACAAACAAACAAAAACACACACACAAACACACAGACACAAACAAAAACACACAATAACACACACACACACACTCAAACAAAAGCACACACACACAAACAAAAACACACACTCACATACAAACACAATCTCACACTCAACCAAAAATACACACACAGACATACAAACAAAAACACATACAATCAAAAACACACACTCAAACAAAAACACAGACTCAAACAAAAACACACACTCAAACAAAAACACACAGACACAAAGAAAAGCACACAAAAACAAACAAAAACACACACAAACAGAAACACACAAACACATACACTCAAACAAAAACACACACACACAAACAAAAACACACACACATAAAGAAAAACAGACAAAACAAACAAAAACACACAGACATAAAGAAAAACACACACACATACAAACAACAACACGCAATCAACCAAAAATACGCACACACATACAAAAACACACACATACAAAAACACACACACAGAAACAAACACACACACACACACATAAACACACACACACAAACAAAAACACACATACAAACAAAATCACACACACACATACAAACAAAATCACACACACACATATAAACAAAAACACACACACACATACAAACAAAATCACACACACACATACAAACAAAATCACACACACACATATAAACAAAAACACACACACACATACAAACAAAAACGCACACACAAAGAAAAACACACAAAAACAAACAAAAACACACACAAACAGAAACACACAAACACACACACACAAAAACAAAAACACACACACATACAAACAAAAATACACACACATACACATACACACACTCAAACAAAAACACACATACACACAAACAAAAACACAAACAAAATCACACACATACAAACAAAAACACACACACACACAAACACACACACAAACAAACACACACACAAACAAACAAAAACACACAAAAAAACGAAAACATACACAAACAAACAAAAACACACACACAAACACAAACTCACAGACACAAACAAAAACATACAATAACACACACACACACACACACACACACACTCAAACAAAAGCACACACACAAACAAAAACACACACTCACATACAAACACAATCTCACACTCAACCAAAAATACACACACAGACATACAAACAAAAACACATACAATCAAAAACACACACTCAAACAAAAACACACAGTTACACACAAACAAAAACACACACACACAAACAAAAACACACACACACAAACAAAAACACACACAAACAAACACACACACACTTACACACAAACAAACAAAAACACACACAAACAAATAAAAACACACAGACACATCCACTCAAATAAAACTACACACACACAAACAAAAACACACTGACACAAAGAAAAACACACGAAAACAAACAAAAACACACAAACACACACACACACACAAACAAACAAAAACACACACACACAACAACAAAAACACACACACATACAAAAAAAATACACACACATACACATACACACACTCAAACAAAAACACACATACACACAAACAAAAACACAAACAAAATCACACACATACAAACAAAAACACAGACACACAAACACACACACAAACAAAAACACACAAACAAACGAAAACATACACAAACAAACAAAAACACACACACAAACACACAGACACAAACAAAAACACACAATAACACACACACACACACACTCAAACAAAAGCACACACACAAACAAAAACACACACTCACATACAAACACAATCTCACACTCAACCAAAAATACACACACAGACATACAAACAAAAACACATACAATCAAAAACACACACTCAAACAAAAAAAAAACACACACACACACACAAACAAAAACACACACTCACATACAAACACAATCTCACACTCAACCAAAAATACACACACAGACATACAAACAAAAACACATACAATCAAAAACACACACTCAAACAAAAACACAGACTCAAACAAAAACACACACTCACACACACACACAAACAAAAACACACAGGCACAAAAAAAAACACACACACACACACAAACAAAAACACACACACACACACACACAAACAAAAACACACACACACACACACACAAACAAAAACACACACACATAAAGAAAAACAGACAAAACAAACAAAAACACACAGACATAAAGAAAAACACACACACATACAAACAAAAGCACACACACACATACAAACAACAACACGCAATCAACCAAAAATACGCACACACATACAAAAACACACACATACAAAAACACACACACATAAACACACACACACAAACAAAAACACACATATAAACAAAAACACACACACACACAAAATCAAAAACACACACACATACAAACAAAAATACACACACATACACATACACACACTCAAACAAAAACACACATACACACAAACAAAAACACAAACAAAATCACACACATACAAACAAAAACACACACACAAACACACACACAAACAAACACACACACAAACAAACAAAAACACACAAAAAAATGAAAACATACACAAACAAACAAAAACACACACACAAACACAAACTCACAGACACAAACAAAAACATACAATAACACACACACACACACACACACACACACTCAAACAAAAGCACACACACACAAACAAAAACACACACTCACATACAAACACAATCTCACACTCAACCAAAAATACACACACAGACATACAAACAAAAACACATACAATCAAAAACACACACTCAAACAAAAACACACAGTTACACACAAACAAAAACACACACACACAAACAAAAACACACACACACAAACAAAAACACACACACACAAACAAAAACACACTCACAAACAAACACACACACACTTACACACAAACAAACAAAAACACACACAAACAAATAAAAACACACAGACACATCCACTCAAATAAAACTACACACACACAAACAAAAACACACACACTCAAACAAAATCACACTGACACAAAGAAAAACACACACAAACAAACAAAAACACACAAACACATACACTCAAACAAAAACACACACACACAACAACAAAAACACACACACATACAAAAAAAATACACACACATACACATACACACACTCAAACAAAAACACACATACACACAAACAAAAACACAAACAAAATCACACACATACAAACAAAAACACAGACACACAAACACACACACAAACAAAAACACACAAACAAACGAAAACATACACAAACAAACAAAAACACACACACAAACACACAGACACAAACAAAAACACACAATAACACACACACACACACACTCAAACAAAAGCACACACACAAACAAAAACACACACTCACATACAAACACAATCTCACACTCAACCAAAAATACACACACAGACATACAAACAAAAACACATACAATCAAAAACACACACTCAAACAAAAACACAGACTCAAACAAAAACACACACTCACACACACACTCAAACAAAAACACACAGACACAAAGAAAAGCACACAAAAACAAACAAAAACACACACAAACAGAAACACACAAACAGATACACTCAAACAAAAACACACACACACAAACAAAAACACACACACACACACACACACAAACAAAAACACACACACATAAAGAAAAACAGACAAAACAAACAAAAACACACAGACATAAAGAAAAACACACACACATACAAACAACACACACACATACAAACAAAAGCACACACACACATACAAACAACAACATGCAATCAACCAAAAATACGCACACACATACAAAAACACACACACAGAAACAAACACACACACACACACACACACACACACACACACACACATAAACACACAAACTCAAACAAAAGCATGCACGCACATACAAACAAAAATACACACGCACACACAAACAAAAACACACATGCAAAAACAAAAACACACAGACACAAAGAAAAACACACAAAAACAAACAAAAACACACACTTATACACACACAAACAAAAACACACACAAATAAACAAAAACACACAAACAAACAAAAACACACACACAAACAAAAACACAGACACAAACAAAAATACACACAAACAAAAACACACACACAACGAAAAACACACAGACACAAAGAAAAACACACAAAAACAAACAAAAACACACACTTACACACACTGAAACAAAAACACACACACTCAGACAAAAACACACACTTGCACACATACAAAAACACACACACAAACAAACACACACACACACAAACAAAAATACACAAACAAACGAAAACACGCAGACAAAAACACAGACACTAACAAAAATACACACAAACAAAAACACACAAAAACAAACAAAAACACACAGACACAAACAAAAACACATAAAAACAAACAAAAACACACACACAAACTCAAACACACAGACACAAACAAAAGCACACAAAAACACACACTCACACTCACATAAACAAAAACACACAAACAAAAACGCACACACACACAAACAAACAAATGACAATCAAATAGGGTCTCTACGGAGACGTACAGTTGAAGAAAAAGTTTTATAAAAAGGATCAATTTCACAAGGTTCTGTTAGTATCAATCTGGACCTCCCTTCTGTGATGACAGATCACCAGCCCCAGTAGATTCCTGGAGGCTCTCGCCAATGAAGCTTGGGTGTGGAGGAGAACAGAGCTGGATGGATCCTCCTTGTCTCAGTCTCTCATATTTCCAAATACCAACAAGTATCACAGAGATGAGGATTCCTATCTGGATATTAATAACCACACTCCATTCAGGCAAGGCAAGGAGAACATAAGTCCCACATAAGAGATTGGCGTGTAAGATTAAAGTGCATGAGATTGGGGTTAGTGTATTGAGATGGATAGAAAACTGGTTGGCAGACAGGAAACAAAGAGTATGAATAAACAGGTCTTTTTCCGAATGGCAGGCAGTGACTAGTGGGGTACCGCAGGGATCTGTGCTGGGACCCCAGTTATTCACAATATATATTAATGATTTAGATGAGGGAATTAAATGTAATTCTCCAAATTTGCAGATGACACAAGGCTGGGTGGGAGGGTGAGCTGTGAGGAGGATGCAGAGATGCTTCAGTGTGATTTGGACAAGCTGAGTGAGTGGGCAAATGCATGGCAGATGCAGTATAATGTGGATAAATGTGAGGTTATCCACCTTGGTAGCAAAAACAGGAAGGCAGATTATTATCTGAATGGCGATAAATTGAGAGAGGGGAATGTGCAACGAGACCTGGGTGTCCTTGTACACCAGTCACTGAAGGTAAGCATGCAGATGCAGCAGGCGGTAAAGAAGGCAAATGGTATGTTGGCCTTCATAGCCAGAGGATTTGAGTACAGGAGCAGGGATGTCTTGCTGTAATTATACAGGGCTTTGGTGAGACCACACCTGGAATATTGTGTGCAGTTTTGGTCTCCTTATCTGAGGAAGGATGTACTTGCTATAAAGGGAGTGCAGCGAAGGTTTACCAGACTGATTCCTGGGATGGCGGGACTGACATACGAGGAGAGATTGAGGCGATTAGGATTATATTCACTGGAGTTCAGAAGAATGAAGGGGATCTCATAGAAACCTATAAAATTCTAACAGGACTAGACAGGGTAGATGCAGGAAGGATGTTCCCGATGGTGGGGGAGTCCAGAACCAGGGGTCACAGTCTGAGGATACGGGGTAGACCATTTAGGACGGAGATGAGGAGAAATTTCTTCACCCAGAGAGTGGTGAGCCTGTGGAATTCACTACCACAGAAAGTAGTTGAGACTGAAACAATGTATGTTTTCAAGAAGGAGTTAGATATAGCTCTTGGGGTGAAAGGGATCAAAGGATCTGGGGAGAAAGTGGGAGCAGGCTATTGAGTTGGATGATCAGCCATGATCATAATGAATGGTGGAGCAGGCTCGAAGGGCCGAATGGCCTACTCCCACTCCTAGTTTCTATGTTTTTATGTAACACGAATTGGGAAATTTTTCCTCTTCCCAATTCATTCCCAACTGTGTTTTTCTAGCCATTAAAGTAATTCCAGTTCAAATAAGCAAATAGCTCTCCTCTAGAGCCATGCTTGTCAGGTGATTTCTTGAAAAAGGCTCATATTCCAAAGGTGAACTTATGACCTTTCTTTAAAAAAAGATCCAAGTGTCCAAATAATGCAAAATTCTTCCAAATTTTAAAAGAAAACCCCAGGTCCTGAAGATAAGGTTTTCTCATCATGTCTCCACTCGTTAAGAAATGAAGTGTTATTTCCAAATGTGTTTCATTACAAGATGTATAGGGAAAGATCAATTCAAACGTGCACTCACTCAGCCATTCACTCCTTATACAGAATCTGTACAGTTTTCTATTTTGCTTTCCAGACATTTTTTACAAAATTTACATTCCTGATAATGCATCAGCAATTATATTATTCTTCCCAGTGATATGAACAATTTTTAAGTTACAAGGCTGTATTAGCAAACTCCATCGGAGTCGTCTGTTATTCTGAGTCTTAAATTTTTCCACAAAGGCCAAGGGATGATGGTCAGTATATACTTTACAGACATGACAGATATATACCTCAAAATGTTTAACAGCCAGTAACAATCCCAGGGTTTCCTTTTCTACCGCAGAGTATCTCTTTTGATGCTGATTTAATTTTTTAGAAAAATACCCCATTGGCTTCTCTGTTCCCGATTTATCTTCCTGCAATAAGACTTCACCCACCCCCAAGTCACTAGCATCGATTGCCACCTTGAGGGTTTAGCAAAATTAGGGGTGGCTCACACCGCTTCATTAGTTAGGATCACCTTCAGCTTCTCAAAAACTGTCTGACACTCTCTTGACCGTACCACCTTTGCCTTCTTTTGCAATAAAGCCATTAGTGGAGTTACTATGGTGCTGAAGTTTGGCACAAATTTACGACAGAGGCTGCACATTCCCAAAAATCTCATGATTTCCTGTTTAGTTTTAGGGACAGGGAATTCCATCAAAGCCTGCACTTTCGCTGTTCTTGGCAATGCTTGCTCTTGCCCTACTAAGTGCCCTAAATAAGTCACCCGTGTTTACATGAACTCGCTCTTGGCAAGGTTTATTGTTGGACCTGCCAACTATAATTGGATTAAATAAGGCTTCCAATTGTTTTACATGATCTTTCCAAGTGTCGCTGTAAATCAATACATCATCTAAGTAAAGCACACAGTCAGAAATATTAGTGGCTACTTAATTCGTTAGTCTTTGGAAAGTGACTGGAGCATTTTTTAACCTAAACGGCATTATTTGGCGTTGATATAGCCCGTTTGGCTTGACAAAAGCTGATATCTCCTTAGCTCCAGTATCCTTTCAACAAATCTATCTTAGTGAGGAACGTGGCCCTGCCAACCCTGTCAACACAATCTTCTAAACGAGGATTGGTAGGAATCTGTTTTTGTTACCATATCTATAATCTATGCAGAATCTGCCTGCACCATCAGGTTTAGGCACTAACACTACTGAAGAGCGTCAACTGCTTTGACTAGGCTCAATTAGGTGATTTTCTAACATATATTGAATTTCTGCTTTCACTTTAGCTTGTGTCTCTGGACTTAAATGATAAGGAAGTTGCTTTATAGGTGAAGAACCCTCCATATCCACATCATGCACAGTGAAAGTTATACACTAAGATAAACGCTTTAGCTCTGAAGGGGAGTCATATGGACTCGAAACGTTAACTCTGTCTCTCTCTCTCCTCAGACACTGTCAAACCTGCTGAGTTTTTCCAGCTTTTACTGTTTTTGTTGTTAAAGTTGTACATCCTGGTTTGTCCCTTTAAATTCTGTCAGTAACCTCATTAGGCCCTTTTGTTATCCTACTTCAGTGTAAAAATGCAGAGTTTAACTGTCCTCATATTTCACTGTTAGCTAACTGGAGAGTAGGAGATTCAATTTGTGAACTAATTTTCCTTTTGCCTCACTCTCACCACCTCTTCCACCCTCCAGTGTCCTCACTATCTGACATACCTGCTCCTTCTTATCTTCCTCCCTCCGATGGTATTGTTGTACCATATTGATACAACACAACCGATTCTTTTTCTTGCAATCTGGGGTGTCTATCAAATAATTTACTTTACCAGCCCTGCTTTCAGCGGTTCCCCCTGTAAAGGCAATCAGACTAACAGGTCACCCCCTGGTTGTAACGTGCGGCTCACGGCATGAGCTTACCTGCACCTTCCTTCATCCTTGGGTTTGAGAAACTTCAAGATGTCCTTGGGCCACTTTGCAGGCTCTCGGGAGCCGTTGCTGAAAGACGGACACATGGGCCAGAAGTTTTCACGCAGCGAGTGGGAACATGCTCGACCCGAACGAGCGTAAAACGATGCGTGATGATGTCATCGCGCGCTCACATGATATTTCAGTCGGCCGCGTGTCCGCTGAGAGTAAACAGGCCTATTGAGGCCATGAAAGTAGCGATTGAATTAAATATTTCACTGCCCGGGCAGGATAAAGTTACTGGCAGCAAAAACATAAATAAAAATGTTAACATTTCATTAGACAGGTCCCAGCTCAGCTGACAGGGTCACGTGAGGGGGATAGGCTTTTTAACATTTTAAAATTCTTTATTCTTAATTTTTTAAATTGTTATCTCCCTGGGCCGGCTCTGTGCCTCAGGGAGCTTTCACGTTTGTACCACCTTGTGCTCGTGCCCTCCTCCCCCGCCCCACACTGGCAGCGCTGGGCCTTAACTGGCAAGTGTCAAACCATGGTCACAGCCTGATCACAGGCGGTGGGCAGCTTCCTGACCACTCCTGTTCACACCCACTCAGCTCGCCCGGCGGGCGGTCAATCCTGTCCCTAATTTAATACAGAGGATTCGTCCCTCTCTCCTAAAAACCTCTCCTTGATTAATTTCAGAGGATTTCTTATCTCATGTCCATAAATTAACTCAAAGGGGCTAAAACCAGTCGATTCATTTGGTGAATCTTGGGTATAAAATAAAAGAAAATCGAGTCCTTTGTCCCAGTCATGGGGATATTCATGACAAGATGCTTTAATCATTGTTTTGAGGGTTTGATGGTACCTCGCTAAAGCTCCCTGTGTTTGTGAATGACATGCTGAGGATTTTAACCTTTTTATATCCATACTACTCATTATGCTTTGAAAATTTTAGACATAGAACTGGAACTTTGATTTCCCTGGATCCCCACTGGTTACGCACATCGAGTAAAAACTTGGGTTAACTTTTCCACTACTACCTTAGCCATAAATGGCCTCTGGAAACTGAGTTGTCATATCCATAATAGTAAGGATATACTGGTGTCCTGCTTTCATTTTTGGTATCAGTCCCCGTTTACTAACACTCTACTAAACAGCTCCTCAAAAATTGGTATGGGGATTAAGGGTGTTGGTTTGATTGTATGTTGTGGTTTTCCTACCATCTGACAAGTATGGCATGTTTTATAAAACTGCGCTATGTTCTTGCGAAGACTTTGCCAGTGAAGCTGTTGGTTTATCCGTGATTGAGTTTTCCGTATCCCTACATGTCCTGTGCTATCCATAATATCTCCACGATATTTGGGCGGTACCACTAGCTGATGAAGAACCATCCACTCTTCATTTGCAGGTCTGTGAGGAGGTCTCCACTTCCTCATTAGTATTCCATTTTTAATAATAATAACATTCTGGAACTGCCTCAGATTCAGATTCAGGTTGGGCTGATTGCGCTATCTTACTTAACTCTGGATCAGCTGGTTGATACCCAACCAGGGAAGATCTATTAAACATCTCTTTTTAATTATCTAAGTC